>VUQG01000881.1:25483-39353 GCA_015106755.1 Etia nguti | reverse complement strand
TGTGTTTTTTTGTGTTTTTTTTTTTTTTTTTTTTTTTTAGCGTGAGGGGGTCGTGTTTGCGGCTTGTTATGTAAGAAGAAGAATCTGCTCTATGATAGCTTACACTCTGCTCTCCTAACATACACAACCACTAATAAGATTTTTGGTGGGCAGTAATCACTTACGCCCTGGTTTGCCAGCGCGCTCTAATACGAGACATATGTATGTCACGGTGTGTAGACTATGAAGCATATGCTCTCTGAAGTCTACCTCGGAACCTCCTGACCACTAAAATAAGCATTTATTATCTCAAATTGGTTTGCAGCAGCACAGATATTTACTCGAGGAAGCCGTGAGGGTGAGCCGTGGTAGCCATGACTCTGAGGGAAGCTTCGGGATCCTCTCTGTTTGGAGAAATACCGTGCCGCCTTCGTTGCCAGGAAAACACAGCGCTTCCTTTGCCTTTAGATGCCAAGGGCGTTCACGTGGTCATTTATATGTAAACAAACGCGTACCTCTGTCTTTGCTCTCTCTCCGTCTACCATTTTGTCAAAGATGTGCAGATAAACAAACGCTCTACCCTCTCCTCATGTGCCTCGGTTGCTGTGTTTCTGCTGGCAGGGTGCCTTTGTTTTGCTCTACAGCAGCGCAGGGGTGGGGACGCGTTATGTAATTCGCGGCGTGTGCCTGGGATAAAGAGAGAGACAGAGACGGAGAAGGGTGTGACTATAGTAACACAAACACACAGAGATGATGACATAATCCCTGACCTCCTCTGTGGCCTGCTTGTGTCCTCCCCTCCTCTGAGTATTCCCGGCATTGGACTGTAAATCTGGGAACCATAGAGGAACATCCTCTCTCACCCTCCATTAACATTTGTGCAAAATTACTCCCACCGGTCCTCAAGGACTCCGCTTGCACTCTAATGTCAGAAGCAGGGCATAGAAGTCTTTGTGGGTTTGTTTTTCCATCCAGTTTCCATGGATGGTCTGCGAAGGCATGAACATGCTACAGTAGTGGCCAGGCATCTCTGGTATTGTGTGTTGCATGCAGACCTTTACCTTTTACCTATAGAAGCCTGCCAAAAAAAAAAAAAAGGCAAATTACTGCAGTATCCAGGAAACAAAGCTGTCAAAACAGCTCAGAATATGTTTTGCATAATAGAAAGTGAGGAGAAGAAGAAAGAGCTGCTAATGGTCCATCAGATTTCCTGAAAGTAATGAATTTGCACTTTCATTTTTCACATACATTTTTTTTTTGGTTGGTTTTAATGAATAAAATATGTCTGCCTGTTGCTTAAACTTGGAGAAAAAGTCAGAGTTTTGAACATAAATTAGAAATAATGAGTGCTGGACACATACTTTCATATTCTGTATGCTTCCTCACTCCCACAGCCAGTGGCAGTGACGCTGCAGGAGCAGGAAACCAGAGGGTTTAACTCATCTCTTTGCCTCTATTCCACTGTGTATAACCCACTCACGCCACAATGAGCCAGTCTATATAATTAATATTGATTACAGTACTGCGTCACCTCCCACACATCCATATGGGTCATACAAAAACAGGTTCTTAACCTGCTGGATGTGGGTGATATGCTGTGACATATAGAAGAGCGGAATTGAATACTGTTGTGCCCCCCGAGGGGCTTAAACTGCAGTTAAATATGCAAATTGATCTGTGGGTTAGAGCGCACACTGTGATAATGACAACGAACCCACCTTATAGACTTGTTTGCAAACTTAATCTGTGTATCAAACACCCTCGTACTGCTCTTTTTTTTTTTCTATAAGTGGGTGTGCCTGCGTGATTGTGTTTTTGTGTGCGCCCCCCTTCATGTGATTACAGTAGTTTCCATAATGGAATAGTGCACTCTCTCTGCTATGGAAGAATGTCTGTTTTTCATTTGAAAGACCTTCATCCTGCTGCAACCGTGTGGGAAGCATCCCCAGAATCATTAGTTCATTCTGCACTGCCGTGACTGTCGAGCGCGCTGCTCTGTGCTGAAAATGGTTTCTGTTCTTGTGTTGCAGATAAAATCGAGGAGGCACAGAAAGAGCTTAAAGACCCCAAAGGCTCACAGAAAGGTAAGAGATCTCTTAACAAAACTTTGCAATTTCCAGAGAACTGCGAGGAAAGCTTTCTCTTTCATTTTTAATGTAGAATATCTTCTCCTTCACCACCTCAGGGTTTAAAAGGAATTAAATAAGTAATTTAACCTAAAATAAAGCACAAGCAAAAAGCACAAAATAAATGCAAAATCACTGATGTGGAAAGAAAAGATTATTATATCGGTCACAGCAGTGAGGCACGGCAAGCACATTTCACCCAGAGGAAACCCAAAGTGCTTCAGGGTACACGGGCAAAAGCACAGGAAAAAAATCATTTAAAAAAAGAAGTAAAAACAACAGTGATTTACTGTTATTAATATGAGTAAATCCTGTATTTAAACAGGCAGACTCATTTAGAGCAGGATATCTTTTACCACAGTAACCTGTGGAAGGATCATTTCAGATTATTAGCACAAAAATCTCTTTTTATAAAGTGCTTGAACTCATGTTTATTGTAAGAGGTACAGCTGATGTTAGAAAGGCCTACAAACCTGATATTATAAGTACTGTATTTAAAGGTAAAAAGAGAGCAGAGGTAACTGTCCTTATAAACATCATGTGTGGGTTTTTTTTATTTTAGTGAAAACTGTTGATGTATTTATCATCTCTTCTGAGCATGTAAGCAGATATTAGTGGCAGATGTTTATGCGGTTGCACAAAAATGTCCCGTTTAAAATTGAAGGTTTACTTTAAAAGTAATTAGATATTTAAGTACCAAGACAGTATTGTGCTGCAGTTCCATCTTCTCCTGATACCCCTGTAGAGCTGTTGAGATGCTGCCAGGTTGCTGTGAACTTGTGATTTCTACTTGGTCTCCAGTGAATCTATGTAGAGCCTACGACTTAGCCTTTCACAGGTGTGTGACGCTGTTGCCAAACTCAACCCCTAACCCACGATGGGCTGCCAATGATCTGGTTATGGGTTTTTTTTGTTTTTTTTTGTTCATGATCCAATCATAATCATTTGATAATGCTGCAGTTAAATTGAAAATATTTTTTTAATTATTATTATCCGTCTCCTCTAAAGATGAACCCAGCAATTAAACTGGAGAATTGCATCATCTACTAATCAGAAGATCAGGGTTTGATCCACAGCTCCTCTAGCCCTCTGTGTTGATTTTCTTTGGGCAAGATGGTGTTAGAGCGTGTACGTAAAGGGTAAAAAGGGCTCAAAGGCACAGAAGAGTGTGCTGTGTGCGCCTGAGAGCACTTTGAGTGCTCAGTAAGAGTAGAAAAGCACTATATAAGGACCAGTCCATTTACAATTTAATGTTTCCTTTGTTTTGAGCTGTGTGCATAAATTCTCAGTAATCTTTCCATTTTGCCCTGACTGAACACATGAACAGTTTCTTTGATAAGTGGACTATTGTGTAACTACATTGAAATAAAAAAGCTAGTTTGACTAAGCTGTGCCTGAGAATCAGCCTGCTGTGCATTGTCCTTTTAATGACACTCAACCTTTGATTGAATCGTCCACTGTAAATGGGATTGAGTGGTGATTCTAAACAGGGTATAAATATCTCAGTCCACCTCTTAAAGTACAGCAGGTAGTTTTATCACTGCCAGCAAGTCAAAGGGTAATCCCTTTGGCAACCTGCCTTATGAAGAAGTATGTCAATTGCCCTCGGTCTAGATAACTAAAGGATTGCCTTTATTTTACATTAAATATTTTATTTTAATGCAGTTACAGGAACATAAGATTGTTTAGAGATGAGGAGAAGGTTAACAAAAAGGCCTTCTTTTATCTCAGTGACTGTTAATGATGGAAAACTTGTGGTGAAGTCATGTCCCTTTTTTTGAAGTCTGGTTTGTGTAGTTTGGATGAAGAAAGATCGCCTTTCCCATGTCTTTTAGTTACAGTTTGTACAAAGATTCTTTTTAAGCATTGATTAAAAAAGGTTATTTAAAAAAAAAATCACAGGGTTTGTTCAGAAGACCTTGTTATATTGATTGCATGGCAGTTTTAAAGCCTCTCTAGTTGCATGTTTGCGTGGAGAATGGATTTACTTATGTAAAGGGAAGCCCTTGAAAGAACCCTGAAGTCATCTTGGGAAATACCTACACAGGCCAGGAAACTGTGACAGGCTGTGACACCGCTACTCTTGCGCAACATGCCCATGAAAAAACTTGCCTCAGTCATTATTACGGGACACCACGGCATGGGTGCGCCCTTTTTAAAACAGTGCACCTATTATTATAAGAATGCAGCTCAGTAAGCATGCAGATGTAGTTTGTTATACGCTAGTTATTTGTACCATTTTCTGATCAGCCGAGGCTTCATAGGTCAACATTTCTTATCAACAAGGGCAAGAAATGACTGTTACTTACATAATAAAGCGTGGGTCTCCGTGGTATTAGTCACACAGCTAACGAGTGCGAGGGCGAAGTATCTTCACTGTAGTATAGATCTATCATTATCTAAATAAAATAAATTATCGATAAGCTGATGGAAAACAAAGTAAGCTGCAGCGAAAGCTTTCACAACTGGAATGTGGAAGTTGTAGCTCTCAAAAAGCTGTTTAATACATTTTGTTATGTAACAACTACAAATGTTATGTATTCGTTTCACAGTTGGATTAAAATGATAATACATGTACATGTAAATTATTTTCTTGCTATGTAACTGTGCAGTATGAACCAGAATAGTGTCACTATTTGTCACCAAATTTGTCACTGGAGATAACACAGCTTATATAGTACAGAATTAAAAGGAAATGTAGTTAAGTTATTTAAATAGTGGGAAATAAAGCAAAAACAGAACAATCAATAACTTTAATAGACTGTAGTAATTTAAACAGTTTAGAAAAAGAGGAGGACTGATAGAGTTAGTGAAGATGACATACCTTTGGAGTTATGGAGATGCCGGAGGATTGGTTGATTAGTTAGTTCACTTTATTAAAGACGCACAAGGGTGGAGAAGAAGTGTACTGGTCCAGATTTTCAAGAACGAGGGTGATGTGGAAGTGGGATCACATCAGTGATCGGCTCTGGGTCTTTTCTTTTGTAATCGCTGATTAGTTGAAACTGTGTATAAGACAAAATCAACTGCTGTTAGTTCAGACAGTGGTATTTTCCCATTGTTTTCTTTAATGTGCTTAACTATTAATACAGATATAATTACATGTGTTTAAATGTAAAAATTAAAGACCCACTGCTTGCACACAGCAGGGATTCAGTCCACTTGTTAGTTTTTTTTATTGTTTCCAGTTGGAAGATGGTGCTGCTATTTATATTATTGTCATATTGAGATCAAAGTGTGTTTCAAACATCACATTCTTCATGGTGCAATAAAGGGGTAAAACAGAAGCACTGCAGTGTGTGAGCTGTTGATCTTTTTCTTTTCTTGTGTGCATTTTTTTTTAGTTAAATGTAACAAGAAGAGACCAAGTTAGTTAGTTGTATGAAAAATATGATTTTCAAAATGGCATTAAAGTTATGGCCTGTGTCTAATGGAGATTACATTTAAACTCATTTTATAAGCCAAGGTTGTCAGCAGTAGAAGTTAATTTTTCCAATAATGTCGTTTGTGCTAACTCTTCGTGGTAGCACTGGAAGAGAGGAGATGAAGAAAATGGTTATTGCACCTCCCTAATTATTTTTGTCTCTGTTTCCACAGGGCTATCTGACAGCAGTAGAAGAAATGCGGACAGCATAAAAGGTCTTAAGAGGAAGAAGGTTGTTGCAGAGAATCAGCTAAAGAAAATTCCAAAATCTCCAGTGAAGAAGCCCCTGCAGTCAAAAACAGCTGAATCTGCTCTCCGAGGATCTTCATCCAAGGAAACTTCGCATTCTTGCTCCTCCTCCTCCAACAGTCCTTCCCACAATCTTTCAACATCGCCCAGTGGAGAAAGTGACCAAAAGTATGCTCAACCAGTTGCAGCGTCCCCTGACAAGGGGTCATTTTCTGCTGAGGCTGAAAGGCTGAAGCAGGAAAAATCATCTTCCAGGCCACTATCGCTTGAGCCCACAGCTGGTGAGGAGGACACTCTGATTACTGCTAAAGGGACTCTAAAGCCTAAAGAAAGCAAAAGCCAAGACTTCAGCTTTGAGGGAGATCCTTACGCCAACAGCGCTCCACTTGATGTCCTACTTAAGGCCATGGAGCCTGATTTTAGCACACTGGCTGAGAGGAAAGCCTCGATGCAGGTCACAGCCATTGGTAAAGCCAGTGGTGAAATCACAACAATGCCAGCTGTCAATGTTGGTCTCCAGACCCAATCTTCCCATATGCAGACCTATTATATTGACAAACAGGGCAATGTCATTGGCATTGCAGCTCCAATACAGGGAAATCTACAAACAGCTCCACAGGGTACCGCTCCCCTTGCTACACCACATTTTATGCCCGTTGCTTCCAATCCAGAAAATCCTAGCTTGCACATAAACTTTAATGCAGGACCATCTACTATAACTCATGCTCCTGTTCCCTCTGGCTCAAGTGCTTTGCCACAAAGCCAACCACCAGTTGTGCACACATGCCAGTCCCTCTCAGCCAGTGTTCCCAGCAGTATTCAGGTCCCAGTTACACCAGGCAGCAACCAAGTTCAGATGACCACTGTAATGACCTTTGGTGCTGAACAGGTTTCCAAGGACCAAAAGCCTAAAAAACCAGGAAAGTACGTTTGTGAATACTGCAACCGGGCATGTGCAAAACCCAGTGTGCTGCTCAAACACATCAGGTCTCACACAGGAGAAAGGCCATATCCCTGTGTTACTTGTGGCTTCTCATTCAAAACCAAGAGCAACTTGTACAAGCACAAGAAATCACATGCTCATGCCATAAAACTGGGTCTCATCGCACGCTCTGAATCTGGAGGCGGATCGCTATCTCAAGAGTCTGACAAAACCGCAGGAACACATTCAGAGGCGGAGGAGAGTGGAGACAGCGATGAGGAAGGTAGCACTGCCGACTTAGACCCCGACTCCTCACAGAGCAGCGTGGCTGCTTTGTCTGAAAACAGTTTAAAGGGTACAGGTGGAACACAAGCCAGCCATGGGGAAGTGGACTCATCAGGTGTTTCTGACTCAGTTAAATCATCCCCAGCTCAGAGAGCTCATGAGCCTAAAGTAACAGCTGCACTCCCAAAAGTTGTTGTGTACCCAGTTAATGTCTCCCCTCTGAGGGCGGATAGTCCAAGAGTTACAGGTGCAGCACCTGAGCAAGCTGCTGCACAACGACAACGAGACTTCCAGACTGCCAGTCTGAGATCGAATATCACAGTCTTGTCATCTCTGAAAGGGGTGGATGGTGCAAATCCCTTACTAGAGACTGTCAGTGAAGATGAAGACCAACACTGCAAGTCTCCACTGTTAAGTGGGCATGCTCAGCTTCAGCGGCAACAAGCAACAGACTTTTCTCAGCAGCAACAGCCTAAGTGTCTACTTAGTCCACGTAGTTTGGGAAGCACTGATTCAGGTTACTTCTCACGTTCTGAAAGTGCTGATCAGGCCATGAGTCCACCCAGTCCATTTGTAAAGATAACTCCACCAGTAGATGTTGATATTGCCAAGAACACTCTTACTAATGTCCCTCCTGTGGTTGCCCCAGTCATGCATGTAGCACATGAGCAGAGACCAAGGGCCATAGATGGACAAATGCGTCCGCGATTAGAAGCCAGTGCACGCTCTTTAGAAGAACGAATTACAAAGTTGATATCTGATAATGAGATAGTAGTTGACAACAAGCAGCTGGACAGTGTAAAGCCAAGGAGGACCTCTCTATCAAGGAGAGGTAGCATAGACTCCCCGAAGTCGTACATATTTAAAGACTCTTTTCAATTTGATCTTAAACCAATGGGAAGAAGGTCAAGTTCTAGCTCAGACATCCCCAAGTCTCCATTCACGCCCACAGATAAAACAAAGCCAGTATTTCTTCTTTCTGTGCCCCCCCAATACCCACCGATGGATTGTTTGCCAATAACAAGGAGCAACTCTATGCCTACTACACCAGGACACACTGCTCTTCCCCTTAATGTTGCTCCTGTCCCCCATCCTTTGCGCAGCAGCCAGTCATGTGATGACAAAATTAGTGCACTAAATGACGATGTATTTTCATCAGCTCCATCAACCCCAAATCCTGCAATGCATTCTCGTACCTTGGTCAGACAAATAGCAGTAGAGGACTTTTCCCACAATGATAGATATGGCCTCCCCTCTGTTCGCTCCATGGATGAGGGCTATCACGGACAAAGCAATTCTGCAGAGCACATGCAAAGAAGCAGGTCTTTTGAACACAGTCAGGAAAGAAACAGAAAACCTCAGCAGACTAAAGGCACGATGTATGAGTGTGAAACGTGTCGGAACCGGTACAGAAAGTTAGAGAACTTTGAAACTCACAAGAAATTCTACTGCTCTGAACTTCATGGTCCAAAAAACAAACCAATGGCTGCCAAAGAAACTGACCAAGATGTTTTTCATGTTAATTTACAGCAGCCTATAGCAGGAGCAATCACAAGTGGTCCAGGGGTACTTGATCAACAGACATCATTCAGGAAGAGGAGGAAAATGAAAAGTGTTGGCGACGAGGATGATCAGTCTCCAACTGATACTAGTGCACCTTGCTCTGTTAGTTTTGAGCTACCAGCAGTTCTGGCAAACAGGACTTTTCCTCAGCATGCTGTAATAGTAGATATACAACCCAAAATCAACCAGCCAAAGCTACCTCAGATACAGCTTGTAGCAAGAGGCATTAATTCTCCAGATTCCAGACTGTCGCCAATACGAGAGACCCAGATCAGTACCCCTGCTAAAGGAGACATGCAAAGGCAAGGCAGCGGCACTTCAGTCATTAGACACACCAACTCTCTCAGCAGACCCAATTCCTTTGAGACAGAGTCTATTGACAGGATCTCTCCTGTTGATAGCATGGAGAAGGATCCCCTGAACAAACCCAAATCAGATGTAACATCTGGTGTCTTAACTGATGGTTACCATGAAACAATGTCAAAACCTAAGAGCACGGACTATGGAAAACAAAGAAAGGAGCAGTGCACTGATGGGACAGTGGCACCAGTTGGTGAACACTCTACTCCTATCCATCAGTCTCGCCTTGTTCGTCAAAATAACATTCAAGTTCCTGAGATTTTGGTCACAGTGGAACCGGACAGAGAACATGAAACACAGACTGCTGAACCAGCAGATAAGCCTGCAGATCAGTTCAACTGGCCTCAGAGAAGTGAGAGTTTGTCAAAGCTACCAGCAGAGAAACTTCCCCCTAAGAAGAAAAGAATTCGTCTGGCACAAATGGATCATTCATCAGGTGAATCCAGTTTTGAATCGAGCCTCTCACGAAGCCTCAGCAGGGACAGCAGTCTTTCTCGGGGCTCCAGCATCTCAGCCTCTTTTGACAGAGATGAGCCATCTAGATCGGAGAGTCCTTCTCGAGGAGAGTGTGTTGGTAAAATTCCAGAGACTCACTGTTTGCCAACAGCTTTCAACACCCTTGGTGTGCCTGGAATGATGAGGCGTGCCGCATCTGAACAGATCACTTGTACTCAACCCTCTGTGGAGATTTCATGCGACTACCGCAGCAAATCCTTTGACTGTGGCAATGTATCTCCAAGCAGATCTCTGTCACCTGCTGGACAGCCAAAAAGTGGACAACTCTCCCACCTTCCCCAGGTGCCACTAATTGAAAGGAGACGGGGGCCATTAGTTCGGCAGATGTCTTTAAAAATTGGACCTGAAAGTCAGCAACCTGTTAGGAAAGCTGCCGCACCTTTAGATAAACCTCTCATTGGAAATGTTAGCTCTTTCACTCAGAACAGACCCCAGCAGATTCACATTACTAGCAGGCGCACAGTGCCTCAGCCCTTTGTCCTGCACACAGAAGAACCACCACTGCAAAAGAATGAGCAAATGGTGCAAAGCATTAATTTGGGTAGCCCAACTCAGCAGCCTCAAGTCCATGGCCTTCCACACCCTTGGCACCAAACATCAAGGGTTCAAATTTGCCAAAAGATACAACAACCACTAAACCAGATCTTGGTTTGTCGAGAGAACATCCAAAACAAACCATCTGACACAGAAGAAAAAAAACATTATGTGCCCAAATACCAACTACAGTGTCCAGCTCTGAGAACAGGCCAAACCTTTTCCTTCTCTGGCACACAGGGAGCTCAGATAGCCCTGCCAGTTCTAACAATACCAATTGCCAATCCGATTTTGAGCATTTCAAAATCATCCGATGTAATCCAAAATGTATATGTGGCTCAACCCAGTCAAAAGGATGCAGACATTAAAACACAGACGGTTGTTTTGTCGGGTGAACAGCAAAGAAAATCATTTGATCAGAACCAAGGAAGTGCTATACCGCTGCCACAGATCTTGATAACTCACGAGCAGATCCACCCTGCTCACTCTGTGCCCAATAAAAATAGCCTGTTGTCGACTCCCAGTGTAGAAAGTGATTTTCGTGTTGCAACAAGTACAAAGAAAGATAGGACTCAAGCTCAGACAGGAGGCCCTCATAACCACACTGTAGAACAAACTCCTTCTCTTGGGTCTTTACATTGCACGCAGAAACTGGCGTCAGTAACACTATGCCCGCAGCAGGAACCCACTGCATCAAGCAAACGAATGTTGTCACCTGCAAACAGCTTGGACATCTACATGGAAAAGCACCAAAAACGAGCTAAGGATGAGCATGGTGTGGCCTGCCTCACCGATGGACGATCAGTCAATTATCTTAATTCCAAGATGTCGGAAGTGACCCGACAACGGAAGCTGACACTCGTTAGGCAGGTGTGCACAACTGAACCAGTGGACAGTCCCATTGAGACCGAGGCCCCACCTCTGCCCCAGGTTAAGTCAGATGGGGAGAAGGACTCAGAGGCTACTGATGATGTTAAACCTATGTCACCTGATGGTGCTGGAATAGAAAAAGATACAATAACGGTTATTCATGAAGAGACAGGCCCTATCCTGAATACTACACTTGGTAGCCAGGGTACCTCCATGCCAGCCAACAATCTAAAGCCTCAAGAAAAAGCTGAGGAACAGAGGTGGACTCCAGCCAAATCCCCAATTAGGCCCTCCAGTTTCCACGGTGGTCAAGTGAAATTGACCACATCTGTGTCTGTTGTTAACACAAAAGACAGCCACCGCCTGTCTTTCCCCAGCCTGAAGACGACCACCACTTTCACATGGTGTTTCTTGATGAAAAGGAAACCTCTCCATGTTCAACAGACCGACCTGAAGACTTCAGCATACGCTACCTGGACAGCCAAGCCCAACAACCCTAACCCACTGGGGTTGCCTACCAAGGTGGTCATGTCTTTGTTTGACTCGAAGCAGAGCTCCAAAAAAATACACTACACATCAGCCATAAAAACAAGTGGGAAATCGGACATCTTGTCTTACTCAGGCAAGCTGAAGGATGTCATGCCCAGGGTAAGACTAATTTTCTGCAAAGTCTGAAAGATCATAATATGTTGTAGTGATGACTTGTTTCTTGAGTCAAATCCAAAAATATCATCTTTTTCCTGCAGTTGCCAGTAACCCAAAAGTCTGTATCAGTTGAAACCAAAAGTAAAGTGCAGCCAGAGACTCAAGCCAGCAACGATTCAGACAAGGACTTGGTCACTACAACAGAACCAAGGCGAATCAAAATATTTGATGGCGGGTATGAAACGGAACAATCTGATTATATTCCAAATGTTAGAAATATTATGTTAGATTTTGTGCCTCATGGTTACATTTCAAACCCACAGGTACAAATCTAACGAGGATTATGTTTATGTACGTGGCCGTGGGCGAGGTAAATACATCTGTGAGGAATGTGGGATTCGCTGCAAGAAGCCGAGCATGTTGCGCAAACACATCCGTACTCACTCTGATGTCCGGCCGTACCATTGTGTCCACTGCAATTTCTCCTTTAAGACAAAAGGTGAGTGTCAAAGCCATGTGATTATAACCTCGTACAATGCAGTTCAATAAGTCCCTTTGAAATGCAGTACATGCATGTGTGATTTTTCAGTTTCCTTGTCTTTTGATAATTAGTGCAGCCTCGTACAAACAGCAATGAATGTAGTTCTGTTAATGTCTTTAAAAATTATAGCTCTTTCTCACGCCTGGTTTTGCAATATCAAACTCCGTATCTGTAACACACTGGAACTGAAAGAATTTACTCCTTCCTTTTACAAGCTGTGAAAATTAAAAATGTTGTTCCACCATCTCTTAAACCAAGACAGTATGATTCACCATTCTTTATCGAACTTGCCTGCCCACGCGACACTGCGGAACAGTACTTGGTGTCAGCAACCCACGTTCATTTAAAAATGTCTTTATCAGTTACTCACCCTTTACATAGAGCTTTCCCAAAGACCGCATACTCTTACATAAACTCCTTCTGTGCTATTGTTCAAGCTCTACCCACCCGTAAGACCTCATTGCCTCCTTTTTTTGTTACAGGCAATCTGACCAAGCACATGAAATCCAAGGCCCACAGTAAGAAGTGCTTGGAGATGGGGGTGCCTGACGGTCTAATTGACGATCAGGATGCTGAGGACTCTGGTACGGTGCTTTGCTGCTCGGGCTTTTCCTTGAGGGAATTGCAGAAGGATCATTATTTGCACAAAAGCCATAACATCTATAAGATGAACAATTTGTCTGTAAAATATGAGTTTTGTATTACCACATACAGTTGTATATATAATAGTGACTCATGATCAGGATTGCCCTTCTTTTAATAGTTTAATGGCATGAAATATAAAACATGGAGTGTCCCTGCTTGTGCTCTGTTGCTATGTCAATCAATGGCTTTGCCACGGTCTAATTAGAAATTCTAAATGCAGCTTCTTCCTCTTAACTCAAAGCGCATGTGGGCGACATGCACAGCGTTTAGAAAGAGGAAATTGCTGCATCTAATTTTAGAAAAAAAGAGAGAGGGAGAGAGAAGCTGCCTGAAAACATTCTGTGGTCCAAGTCTCTAACAGCTTATTTGTTTTTCCTCCTCTGCCTGTGATGGAGCTCAGGGGCGTATGGTGATGTAGGGTGTGAAACACTGCAGCAGCAGCAGCAGTACGAAACATCCCTGAGTAGCGGGATTTTCAGTGCTGGTTTTTCTCACTTTAAGAAAGAAATCTTGGATGATAATGGAAGTTATTTAGTGAATGAGCCTATTTTCTTTTTCTAGCTGCGATGACGTGTATGTACAGCAGAATTCAGAGACATGAATTTCATTTTTCTTCTCACGCATTTCCTTTGCAGGAGACCGCAGTCAGGTGAGCAGTGCTGACCGCCAAGATTCAGATGGAGATGACTCCGATGGTCCTGATGATGAGGAGAATGATGACAACGAGGAGGAAGAGGAGGACAGCCAGGCAGAGTCGGGACTCTCTACCAATCCTTCTGTGTCTGCAAGCCCACAGCACATCTCTTCCAAAGAGGCTGACGTCCCTCCTAGCGCACTCCTAGCCCAGATGTCGATCAGCTCCATCTCCCTCCCTCTATCCCAGCCTCCAGTTCCCGAATCCCACACAACGTACTCTGAATCTGTCCCCATGATGAGCCCCGTGTTCCTGAGCAAGCATTCTGGGTCCTGCTGCAGTCCAATGCCTTTCCTTAACTCTCCTCCACCTGTTGCCACCACATCAGAGTCCTACACCTCAGACACAGAGTCGGTGCACATGATGAGCCCAGTGTCACCCTGCAGGCAGATGTCCATTGACTACCCAGACTTTGATGTGCCCCCTAGTCCCCCAGTGCAAGGCAAGGGCTCCAAAATAGGCCAGGTGAGACCCTTATTTTCTCACTGTGTCCCCCTCCCCCCCCCCCCCTCTGCCT
>VUQG01000881.1:0-15809 GCA_015106755.1 Etia nguti | reverse complement strand
TTCTAAAAACTTTTTTTTTAAAAAAAAAAAAATATAAAAATTTTTTTAAAAAATTAAAAAAAAAAAAAAAAAAAAAAAAATCTCTGCTGTATATTCTGAAAATGCCATAGTTTCTTTTTTCTAGCACACAACTGCAAAAACAGATCATCTGTCAGTAAAAGGGATTATGTGCCTTGTATCATGGCTTTGCTCGAGACATGTTTTCACTGACTGAAACTGTATTTACATAACAGGGTGTCTCCTGTGTGTCAGCTGCTGGGAGCCTTTTTTTGTATTTCAGATATTATCACAGATTTCTTGCCATTCATTCATCATAATTTATGTTTTCAGTAACTTTGTTGCTTACATATGCTGCTCTCTATTTATTTATCATTTTTACATATTGTAATTTGATGGCCATATTGGTCTAACCTTTGTTTGTTTGGTTTGTCATTTCTGCGAAATGATTGGTCGCCAACGTGCCGAATTCTGGCCAAACTAATAAATTTGATATGTTTATTTAAAAGCGACGGATCGGCTCCTTCATTCTTTTTGTCACATCAAAGGTTCATTTTCAACTGAAGAAAGAATGTGGATTAAAGTTTCTGAGCTTGGGGCTAAAGCCGCACGTGTTCAGTACGCAGGGCTTTAAGATGGTAAATAAAAAAAGGGAAAGTCACAAAGCAAAGTGTGAGCGACAAGATAAAGACAGAGACAAACTTAGAGGTAACAAGAAAATGCAGATGTGGAATACCACAAGCCACGTTTTACCGACAAGTGACTCAGCAAAGTACAGCGCGAGTCACTCTTATGTAGTTCTCATTCGAACCTGCCACGGCCTCCCCGCTCACCTTTAATGATCATTACATATACAGGTCATTACGTACTCTTGCTGTCTCCTCATCACCCTCTACCACTCCTCCTCCTCCAGGGGCATCTGTTCTCCTCTCAGGAGCTTCCGTGCATATCTTTTAATTTAATCTTGGCTCGTGGGTCAACTTCATTTTATTTCAGTAAATCATTCATCCAGCTATTATCACTGCTGCAAAAAGAAACCCTAGAGCGATGGAAATGTCAGCTTTGAAGGAATTAAGAGAAATTAGTGTATGAACTTCTGGGCTAGTACTGATACTGATGTACAAAACATGAGACTGATATTTTATAGTTTTTCAGATCTTCATTACAACATTTTTAAACATTTAGCATCACCAAAATTGACTTGACACAAATAACTATTGGCCACTGATAGTGGTGATGCAGATATTCAGCAATGTATTGGTGCATTGTTTCAAATGCTTAGAAGACAGATGTGGACTGTGGACTGTAACCTTCATCATCAAGCTGGGATTCTCCCACAGACTAGCAGGTTGGAAGAGGGCAAGCCAGCTGCAGCTGCATGGTTCAACTACGTGTTTAAATAGAGGTCATAAAGAAAGCTGATTGAAAACAAAAGTGTTGAAAAATATATTACTCTAGGATCCATCCGTTTTCTTAAGTGCTTATCCAGTTTAGCACTGGATGGGCACTGGACTCTCTCTCCCAGCTGTTATAGGGCAAAAAGAAGGGTACACCCTGCACAGGTTTCTAGTCTATTGCAGGGCTAACACAGGAATTAACCTAACATCCATGTCTTCAGACTGTGGCAGGAAAAATTAAACTTTGGACTCATCACTGAAAAAAACCTGTTACCACTGATTTTTAAGCCCAGCTCCTGTATAACTTGGAATACCTCGGCTGTTTATCCCCATTTCCGTTCATCAAAAATGGGTTCTTGACAGCCACCTTTACCCTTCAGTGAACAGCTGAAGGGCCGGATACATCGCTCAGGTCCTCTGTGAGGTCTTTTCGGGATTTGTATGATTTGATCTTTATTTGATGTAAATAGTTTTTTTAGGTCCGTCCCCTTTTCTGTTCTCTACTAATCCAGTTTCCTCAAATTTTTTAAAGACACACTGCACACCATGCAAATATATGCATATATGTTTTTGGAACCACCTTGTTGGTGCCAAACAACAGGTTGCTAGTAAACAAAGCACTTAAAGATTTTGAAATTTAAAATTTTTAAAAACAATTTAAAATGAGTCCTTTCTTTGTTGTCTGTTATATTTAGACCTAACTCGAGGGATGAAGCAGTTTTGTGTCTGTTTCCAAGAAGCCTGGCTCCTTGGAAGGAAAGTATAAAGAAATGATGGGGAGCTCAAGATTTTTGCACAGCATTGTATAAAGTCATTAGGGCTAAAAACATCTAGGAAAAGTAATACCAATTGGAAAAAGCTGAATTTTAGCCCATTATTATTCACTCTGACGACATGCAACTCAGAAAACTTTCATAGTATGATGATAAAATGTAGCTTCATTAAATATCCTAAACTTATAGTTTAAAAAAATTACCTGATTTTTTCCACATTTTGTCGATTACCTCTGGAATTACCCTGTAACCTGATGCCACATATGCATATGCATGCATTAAACTCAGTAACGAGGCAAAACTATTCTTCGTGTCTAGTGTGAACACACCATAAGCTTCACAGTAATACTGGACAGGACTCAGAAAAACAGCTAAACCTACAGTTATATCATGCATTAAAGATCTCCAAACACTTATTCTTGCAAAGCAGAGATTAAAACGGCGTGAATCTGCTGGATTAATCTGTCAGACACGTCCCTTCTCTTTAATGAACGTGATACAAGTTGTTCTTGGTTCGGCTCAAACACTGGCATGCCCAGATTGTTCCGCCATCACTCATCAGAGAGCTGCTTGAACTAGCAGCAAAAAAACAATCCAATGCAAATTGGGTGAAAAGTCTTATCTATCCAGCCCATTTAGCAAACAAATCCGCGGTGGTTTCTGTGCCTCGGGCGTGCTGTAAGAAACACTGCTGTGTCCTCCCGCGCTCAGAGTCCAATCATAACAATGCTGAAGTCACATTTTCCACACAGACCTACTGTTTGTTTGCAAAACAATTTGGAGGCATGTCTGCTGCAGGAGACAGTCAGGACCAAAGATTCAGACAATAATGAGAAAGTTTAGATGACACGCAAAAAAGCTGGATTTAATCCCAGGTGCAGTGGTCAGCGCAGCCAAACAAAAATCCTGTTAATGGAAGCAGAAGCATAGATGTGTCTCAGACTCTACAGGCCCCGGTTAGCAGGAAGCAACAATATTAAAAAATAACAACAAATGAAAGAACAGCACAGCTTAGGCTTAAAAAGTTCCATTTAAACAAAGCACAAGACTTCCGGAACAAGACAGACGAGACAAAAGCCGAGATCTTTGGCCATAATGCGCAGCATCACAGTTGAAGAAAACCAAACACAGCAAAATCAGGAAACACATCATAAATCAAGCACAGTGGTGGAGGTGTGATGATTTGGGCTCATTTTGCAGCCACCAAGAACTTTTCTGTATACAAAAGCACTCTCAAGTCACAGCAGAAAATCTACAACAAAATGTTTGAAAAAGAAGGTGCTGCAATCCAGACATCACCTGGACTGAGAGAGCTGTGGATACCTGAAATAAAAACAACAATGTAAAGAAAACTGGGCCAAAATTCCTCCACAATAATGTGACAAACTGATAAAGTCATACAGAAAACAATTTGTTAAAGTCATTGCTGCTAAAAGTGGTTCCACTAGCTACTGAATCCTTGGGTGTACTTAGTTTTTCACAAACTGCATTTTTGCTTAGCTTTGGGTAAATAAATACTGACACACTGTCATATTTCATGTATTGTTGTTCATCTGAGGGAGTATTTGCCTAATCCTAAGACCTGCTAAGGACTACATCACTTTTTTATTATGTCCTGACATGTAATACCTTAGAATTTACACTTTCGTTTTACCGCGACTGAACTTATTTTATTTTACCTTTGAGCTAAAAATCCTTTTTAAAAGAGAGATGTGGCCAAGCTAGCAGCTGTACAAACTCTCAGCATATTAAAAATGGAAAAAATACAATGAAACTCAACATATATACAAACAGCTACAACAAAAAACACACGCTGTAACAACCGCATGCGTCTTTTACCACAGTCTTTAAATTCAACAATAAGTGTGTTTAACTTTAGATTAAGTTAAGATCTCATGCGGTGAGGTGAGCAATATCTGAATGCTTCTTCCACAGGTGAAAATGAACAATAATAGCAATCCATTAAGGCATTCTTCTACATGCTCAGTCAGGTTAACGAATGTAATCCATGACATAAAGGTGATGCACAACATCAGTATTGGGTGGTGGCAGAAGGATTTGGATTTTGTAGTTGCGTAAAAGTAGCTACATCATAGTTCAGAAGGAAAATAACTGGAATTAAAATGTATTTAAGAGTCTTTAACTATTGGTATGTATGTGGCACATGTTGCCGTCATTAAAACATAAACTTAATTATTATTTTAATCCTGCGGTTAATAAAAATGGAGAAATGCAGATTTATGAAGCTCACCGTATGTTTTGATGGTAAGATTAAGCTATAGAAAGTCATGTGCTAAAGTACTGACAATATAAATATTAACAGACTTCTGCTAAAAAATGTTATATCACTTTGGCTCTTTTACAACAGTGACTTTACAGTTTGTTGTCAGATTACTTTTATCAGCGTGATTGTTGCATGTTTACTTTTATGACTCTGTTCTTATCTTCTCAGCCTTTAAATGCCCTCGATTTTACACCATGAGTCAGCTGTGGCTTTATTAAGATTTCAGGCCTGCAGGATATTTGCTAAAAGGAGATGCTTCACTGTACCTGCACACTGAACAGGTTAACAGCATGCCAACAGGCAGGGGGACCGAACACAATAGCGCTTACTCTGTGATACGCAGCTCTGTGCAGATAACTCCCCTGAGACATTAGCTTTTGGCATAACTCATTAGTCTATTGAATAGAGCGAGCACAACATAATAGCCCATTACACATGAAGGAATCTCCTCGACTCGACAGGAATTCTCGAGCGCGGGAGCCGAACAATAGGAGCCTGCGCGAGGAACGTCTGGGCAGGGCAAGGTGGCCTCTGCTTCTGACGTGTGACCAACGCTTGGCTCTCCCTCCACACACCCTGTTTTTCCAACCAACACTCCCAGGTGTGCGAAAGCATCACGAAACTCGGCTGCGGCCCCACCAGAGCGGATTAATTACCCTGGCTGCCTGAGCCAAACTCAGTGTTTGGCTGAGAAGGTTATCAGGAGTGGG
Source organism: Etia nguti (assembly GCA_015106755.1). Classification (NCBI taxonomy): domain Eukaryota; kingdom Metazoa; phylum Chordata; class Actinopteri; order Cichliformes; family Cichlidae; genus Etia; species Etia nguti. The sequence continues at coordinate 10,648 of VUQG01000881.1, read as the reverse complement.
CCGCTGGATGATGGAGCAAATAAAACCAGTGTGGGAGGTTGAGGCTGAGGATTCAGGGTTGGGTTTGTAGTGGAAGATGTTGCCCTGTGAGGGTGAGACTGGAAACTGGCACGCTTGAGTGAGTCTCGATTTGTCATCACATCTTGGCGAGGAGGGCTGACACACTTGGGCTGATTATTGGTATCTCTCAGCGCTCCTGTAATCCCACTCTTAGTCCTGCCTGACCCTCCCTCCCTGCCTGGCAGGAGCACGACAAACACCGAGGAGCATTAGAAGAATATCCCTGAGATATTCTGAAAAATGCTCTGCTGCTGACAAATGTGTTTGTGGGGATGAGATGAGTCTGCACTTATGCCTCTGCTCTTCCATCATGGCTTTATTTAACCGTGCTGCACCTGTCTCACACACACATTTGAGGAGGAATGCTCAGAACGCAAAGAATTATACACAAACCTTTAGAAACCATCTGTGGTGTGAACTCCGGTGTATAAAATTAAATCAGTCAAAGTCAGTCGGCCATGAAAAACAGATTCTCCATCAGAGTCTAAATATATACAGATGACATAACATGTACGCCCATCCGCCACAACATTAAAACCAGCCACAGCTGTTGGGGGAAAGCAGGAGGGCTGAGACAGCGATGAAGAGCAGACAAGCCAGGTGAATATTTTTGTGATAAAATGATGAAGCAAACTAAAAACATTGTTGATCACAGGTACGCCTTTACTGCCTGGTACTGAATGATCTGTGCGCCATAGCACTGTATAACTCTTAAAACAAAGAGATTAAACATAATCTGCTAATGGCAAAAATAATGCAACTTTACATACCTGTTTCATTACAGTCGAGTTGTTGGTGTCACACGGTTACATGTGTATTTCTATTATGAATAAATATACTGAGCTTAACTTCAATTGTAAATTCCTTGGTTAGTTTATGTTGTGATGCTCTGCTATTTTCCCTTCAGTGCAATGCATGATGGTCTGCAATGCTTGGGTAGTGACCATTGGTTATATACCACTTTTCATGAGGCATTGTGGGAATCTTACCTATAGTAATACTGCACATACACTACAAACTGGCAAACTAACTATATAGTGAGCAGTGATTGATTTCAGACACAGAGTCCATTTATAATCGGACACAAAACCCCCTCCCAACCCACTTTCACTGTTTATCTAAGTTGTTGTGGACCAAGTATGACACACTGAATATTTCATCTGTGCCAATGGGAGCTTTCTAACCCGTTCTGAGTGTGTGTAAGATGTCTCGGCTACGGAAAGCACCAGCACGTCGCTGGAGACACTGTTTGCTTGCCAACACACAATGCTTTATTGTATTACTATACACAGTTTGATCACCGCTGTACTGGACAGCTCCAGTCACTCTACCGCCAACTCAGTCTTCTCTCTCCACACACAGTCCTGTCTCAGCGCGTTACTGCGGAAAATATAGAAGAGACCTGATTAGCTTATCCCTGCCAGCCTGCCTCCCCTTGCACTGCCCCCTGAACTCGTTGCACCACCCCCTTCCCTGCAGCAGAACCACAAAGCACACCCTGCTACCAGTGTGATAGGAAGAAAACTTCACACATTTACAAATTTTAGTTTTGTGTGAATATTTCAGGACTTTCTCTGCAAAACAACAAAGTAAATAAATGAAAAGTACTTCATGATTTAGCTACTGTTGTTATCATAAATGCTATCATTAAACTCTATAACAAAGAAATTGTATTTCTACCAATAACCCTTACTTATGCTGTTATAGGCTTATGCTCCTAAGGAGGCTGCCACTCCCTAAGTCTGGTTCTGCTGGAGGTTTCTTTCTGTCAAAAGGGAGTTTTTCCTTCCCACTCTCACCAAGCTCTTGCTCATAGGGGGTCATCTGATTGTTGGGGTCTCATTTCTAGAGTTTTCACCTTACAGTAAAAAAGGCTTTGAAGTAACTTCTGCTATAGCAAAAAAACTTCATTCAACTGAATTAATTACAAAACCGTTGAAGAGTGACTTCACACATGAGCTACACTCATGTGAAGAGGGAGGGTGTAACAGCTGGACTGAATCAAGACCAAATGTAATAAACCCAGTTAGTCTACTTATTAAAATCATTAAATAATTATCTAATCATTAAAATATTTTCTATTGGCGCAACCAAACCTGCAAAACTGATCAGTTTTTTCTCTGCCAGGAAAGGTCCTCTGTATTAGAAGCTGGAAGACTGCCAACAGAAAAAATATGATCGATCAATAAAATAGTTCTTCCACCCTTACAGGAAGTCTCCCTGTGAGTAATGACAACGACCTTTAATCCATTAGATAAACTGAATAATATTAATCATCTCCTTATAATTCACTGTTCTGCTAAATGGCTTTGAGCCTAAAGCTAAACTTGACAGTTTTTTTTATAGACGTTTTCATCTGAATGTGCTTTTAAATGTTTGTTTTAGTTCACTTTCAGAGTGACTTTGCCTGTTTCGGTTGAGTTTTTCTTGTTTAAAAAGGTTTAGTTTCAGTATTAATCTTTATCGTTATGGATTATAGATGCATGTGTTTGTCAGGAGGGCGAATTTAAGAACCTCAGATTTGTATTTTTAGATCTGGGTTGGGTTTTTTTGGCATTTTTATAAAACACTGTTTAAATTTGTCTTCAGTTTTTGACTCTGTCCACTACAGTTTCAGTTAACCAAAATGTTTTTTCATAAGCAGTTTCAGTTTCAGGGAAACACAACACAAAACCTGCTCAGGAATGGCTCGAGCAAAACAAAGAAAACTCATCAGTACCCAATCTGAGCCCCACCCGTTGACCAACGGGGCCAAACGATCCGATGCAAAACACTACAAAACATCCTCAGAAGAGCCGTTTCCATGCAGAGATGCTTTTAATGGTGCATCCGATTGGTCGCTTCATGCATACAAAGTTAAAAACATCATAAAATATTTATTTATGTGGCAGTTGAAGTAACTGTTTGCATTTTTCTGTTTGCGTGGCTAACAGCTGTTAGTCTGAGAGCATTCCTGATCCAGTAATTCACCCACCCAACATTCATCATCCTGGCTGACAAGACTCCGCCTGAGGGCGAGCTACTGTAGAAGAATGGCTTAACGTCAATTAAAGCTTAAATACAGAAACATTTTCAGTTATTTTTAGTTTAGCAGCAGCATCGCTTTAGGCATGGCAGTGTCAGTTGCTAAGACCACCATTTTCATGACTCAGGTATGTCGACAACAACAAGACAGATTGGCATGAATGTTTTTACTTCACTACCCAATAGGACAAAATCCAGTGACTGCTATGTTCCTCTCATGTTTCCCGAGTTAAGGTTTTTACCAGTTTAATTAAGAATTTTACCATCTTCTCAATGAAATGTTGGTGCATTCATGGTATCCAGAAGATACATCCCACCGACACAAGTGATCTCTTGGGTTTACAGCAGAACCACCAGATAACAGACTCATGCTTACTGAAACATCTATTGGCAAATCATTGCTTTAAAATGTTGTTCAAATATTCACAATCCCCTAAATGTGAATTGTAAATAGGGAGCACCATATTTATACCAAACCATAGCTATGATAAGAAGAAACCATGGGAAATCTATGGGAGAGTTTGACAGTGATGGAAATATTTCTTCCAGAAGGAAAAGAAAAAGCCTTTGAAACCTTTATTTTGGGGAAAAGTCAGCAAACTGTTATTATCATACTTGAGTGGTGAGTCTAAAACAAGCACTTTTATGTCCGTGTGACATCTAAAATTAAAGTTAATCTGGATAATGCTTCAAAATAACTGCCCAAACAAGTTTCTGAAGGTGTTTTCAAGAGCACTTGCTTCTAGAAGATCTTAGATTGAATATCAAGTTTATCGCTGGACTAAAGACATTCTCCTCAGCCTTACTTGCACTTTACCTTCTGGCAAATGTTAGCATGCTATACTAACAGACAGTGTTAAAGACGGACTGATGTTGGATTCCTTCAGTCATCATCACTGTGAGGTGGGAGTACAGTCTCTCCCGAGCTGAGCATGTTCCAGTTGCAAAGTTGAAATGCAAAGCTGAAAAGCAAGGAAAAACAGGATTTGCTTTGTTTCTTAGCAAGGTAGAGACGTAGAGACACGGCACAGTGCTTGTTTTTTGTTCTTAAAAACACCACATGTAACATGTTCGCCAACAGAGGCTGGTCATAGTTGTGATGTTTATGTGTACTGCTGCGATCAGAGATTGTTATGTTGGGGGTTGGGGCCATTCTGACCTTCAAAGTCTCAAGCCAGGCTTAATGGAGAGTTGCAGTTGAGAATTCTCACCACACCATAACATTATCCACCGGCTAGTGAAGTCCTGTTAAAAAGCTTCAGGAAGAGCATGTTTGTCATTGGCATGGTGTTTTGAATCTAGATGTGAAGAGGGAGTGATACTGCATGCTCATTGGCTAACTGGCTAATTGACAAGTCGTTAGCCACTGAGCATGCCCTAGCTAATGCTCGTTTTTTGACTCTAATAATGATGATTCATTTCTTATTCAGTATTGCTGAATAAATAGTGTTGGAATCCATAAAGACGTCTTTTTGCCCTACTGGGTGGTTCAAAACCATGCAAATTTTTGCATTGCCTTCACTTATCACACACCAAGAGCATCTCTTGTAATATCAATGTTATGATTTTCCAATTAAATGAAGTATTTTTCCTGCAAAGCATCAGCAGCTCTTAGACGAACAAGCTGATGTATAGCAGTCCTCCCACTGCTATAAATGCCAGCAGCAAAGTGCTGACACATTGGCCCCTGGATAAACCTTACATTATCAGTGAAAAACACTCCACTGAGCAGACTCTGCAAACGGAGAGATTAAGATTTGATTTCAGTTACGAGGGATAACTTGAAAGAGAAATGCATGAAGAAATGAGGACATTCACTTACAGTATCAGTCCTGGTAACATGTTATTAATAGCATCTGCTGTTTGTTTTGCTCTCTTTTGTCGGCGTGTTTGCTTACATTGCTAGGCAGGTGGAGATGAAACTCTTATTGTGCAGTTTTCTTTTTTCTCTCCGTCCGCCTCTCTCAACACATGATGAAAATCCCTTGTGAAGGACGCACAAGGTAAACGTTGATAGATGGGAACGGTGTGTACAAAGCAGTGAAGACTTTGCTTTTGTGTGTAAACCACTTTGAGAGAGACATTTCATCAACAATTAATGCCATTACCTCTGTTTTCATTTGTTAATACATTTAAAGTATCAAAGCCTTCAACATACTTCAGAATAAAAGCCTTCAAAACACAAACAGCCTTTTTTCATGTTAAAAGATTTTCATTTGGATTTACTGCATGAACACTTTTCTAACACATTATGACAAAGGCTTTTTCAATCAAACATTACCGTAAATTTTGCAAAGTGCCGTGGAGAAAATACCTGCAAGATAAAAAATTCGGGGCTTTAAAACTTGAGCAGAAATGCAATCAAAACAAGTAGCTTCTAGTTGTGAATATGTGCTATAAATAGCTTTGTGATTTTTTTTTTCTACCATTATTAATGCCCTGGGACTGGTGTTTGAACTTAGCCTTGGCTATATACATTTAAAGTCTACATCGAGCATGGCCTCTGCATAAAAGCTTTTCTGCACTTCAAAATGTCAGTTACTTGGTATGATGTTTAAATGCCTTAAAAGCACAACAGCAAGTGAAAGAGAAACTGAAAGGACAACTTTAAAAATACTTTAGAGGATGCACATCATGATTTGTTATTTGAACTATACCAGTCAAGGAGCTGAGGGTCGAGGTTCTGCACGAGCCATGTGTGTGAATGTAATGATCGAACCCACATAAAAAGGACAAAAAATGAGGTAAATGTGTGAGGAAGTAATTCCTCTGACCAAAAGCTCAGGATTCAGACTGCTACTAAAGTTGTTTCAGGTAGTGCTTTTCTGACTCTTTGCCCTGAATAAGGATATCCCCCAGTTCTGTCTGTAAACACAGAAGCTCCAAGAAGCTGATCAAACCCTCTGTTTGTGAGAAGCACCCAGTCAGAAAACAGCTGGCTTTAAAGAAGAGTTATAGGTAGAAGAATTAACACTGCTTGTTTCAGATAGTGGAGTTACTAAGGGTTTGCACCAGGGGCCAGTTTAAGGATTATTTTGACCTGTGCATCATGCAAAGCTACTCTAGTAGGGTCCAGGAATATATATGGAGCTGAAATAATGATAGTTGGTCCCATTTAACCCTTTCATGCATGAATTATGACAACCTCAATCTGGATTTTTTTTAAAAGTATTTTCATTCATCTTTAGGCATGAAAAAAAGATTTTTGAACTTCATTTTTCAAAGAGTTTTTTTTTTACATGTCCACTTAGGTGGACGACACTGGCTGACAAGTGGGTGGCAGGGCATGGAGTGACACATCAGTGTCCAATGTATGTGCAAGTATACCATCAACACTGACACAAATCCAAGAAAACAGCCTTTGAATAGCTGTCCACTGTAGTGACCACTATGCGTGAAAGAAGTCCAAAGAAGTCCAAAGCTAAAGCTTGGCGACAGCGAACTCACGGTAGCATCTTGAAACCACAACTTCATGTTTTCACACTTTGAATGCAACAGATCAGACACAATGTGTTAATTAGTGAGCTTCAGAGATGCTGGTAGGCAAGTGCTGTTACCACTGGACAGGACCAGACTAGATGTTTCCCTCCGTTTACATTCTCCAGCCCAAGAAAAAGTCAGCGTTTCCTGGCTTCAGTATGCATTTCTAGTAGGAGTTCTAAAATAATAATACATCCTAATTTTAGCTTCACGTGTAAAGCACAGACACAACATTGATAATTATCTTTTCATCTCAGCTTAGATAAATAAGTAAATGGTTCAAAATATTCTGTTTTCGCCCCCACCTTTTTTAACTTTAAACAGAGCCAGACCACCTTTTTTCCTCTTGTTTACAGTCTCCATGCAAAACGTGGACCAACGACTCCTGACTGACCATAAACACACCAAACCCACTCATTTGAGGTGAGTGACCTGAGCGAGGGCTGAGAGCTTCATTGCCATCCAGCTGCCAGCGTCGGCTAACCTGCGCTGGGACAACAGCACCAAGAGTCTGGGTTGCTGTTTTGGCAGGACGGCCGCCAAGTAATAAACATCTGGGTTGGACTCATTGTGTCCGGTCTTTTTATATACTCCATCATCATCCTCCTTAGCTTAGCCTTTCATTGTATAAGTGATGCCAAGATGATTGTTCATGTTGGAACTTGTCAACAAAAAAGTTTGTGGCTGGATCTGACAGAAATCTCAGCCATAACAATAACACATGCTGCTGCCCATTATCTTTCAACTCTGCACTTGAATTAGTAATATCTAGGCATCCAGATTTACAACCTCATAAATTATGATGAATATTTTTGCACTGCATTGCCTCCTAAAAATATTTTAAAAAGCAAGCAATCACCATCTAATCGTGTGCCAGGGAGCGGCAGGTAATTTCGAGCCAATCAGATTAGATAACAAGTTCGTGGTTTCGCTTTTGTTATTCCATCCGAGGTTTGGTGCGATGTTTGAAGCGGAATTAATAAAACAAATCAACAGATTGCTGCACCCTTCATCAGAAATCTGGCTCTCTGATGCCTCGGATCGATACAGTTCAGCTGACGTTCAGAGATTTAATCCCATCGTAAGGCGGCAAATAAGGGAGTTACAACAATACGGGAAGAGCCCCAGAATGCGCTTTCTAAATACGGGATCTTGCAGGAATGAGAAGACTACTGATATGTGTGCACTGGTACAACATGGATGCAACCCAGGACGTAAACATCCAAGTTCTTTGAAGTGAACAGGCCAACAGGTCGGTGCAAAGTGCATTCGCAAGTATCGGTCGAGGCAGCCAGCGGTGATGGGGGAACTGCTGTCTTTCAACGTTTTGAAATCTGATTGCGCTCAGTGCAATCAGCAAGATATCATCAATCCTACGATGAGCAAAACGTATGATATGAGAATTCATCCACTTAAATGTAAGTATTGCCACAAAAAGATCTCTCCCCATGTGTGCACGAATTTGCCAAAAGATGCTCCTGATAAAATACAACGGAAACTGCGAGCTAATTTAGAAGAGGATGTTTGATGATGCATAGTGAAAGTTTATTATGTCGACTCATTTTAGGTAAAATAGCTGAAACATCACAACTTACATGTCCACATTTAACCAAAGACTGAAGAAAAATAAATGGTACATACTAATCTGATCAAGTTACAGGTTAAAAAAAGTTCTGTAGCATATAAATTGGATTCGTGCTTACTGTATTTTGTATTCACTTTCACAAACCTCCACACAAAACAATTCAGTTCAGATATTTAATTCAATGTTTTTGATTTTCTCTATTATTTAATATAAGTCCATCCATCCATTTTCTTCAGGTTCGTGGGAGGCTGTAGCTTATCACAAGTGGAATAGGGTGCGAGGTGGGGTACGCCCTCCTCAGGTTATCAGTTTATCGCAGAGCTAGCACGGAGAGACAGACAACCTTTTGCACTCACGCATTCACGCCTATAGTCAATTTACAATTTCCAGTTCATCTAACACCATGCCTGTCTTTGTACTGTGGGAAGGAGCTGGAGTGTACAGAGAAAACCCACGCAAACACGAGAACATGCAAATTCAACACAGAGCTCAGCGAGCTCTGCTTGCTGTGAGGGAACTGTGCCACTTTGTTGCCCTGGGGCGGCAACTTCCCAACTTGTGTAAATCTACAGTTCTCCTTCTTAGATCTTCACTGAGTTCCTTGGACTTTTCCTTTGGTCAACCCAATGAGTGTTGTCACTCCTCTTTTTGCTGGCAAAGAGAAACTGATGAGTGCACACAAACGTCTGACCACAGCTGTAGCTGTAACTTAAGTTGCTGAGTCTTGCTCACTGGTAAGGTCATTTATTTAACTGGCATGTACACAATCTCAGCCCTGCAATCCAAAACGAATTACTGATCTTAAAGGCAGCACATATTGTAATTATGGATGCTTAGTTAATATTAAAGGAAATTATCTGCTAGGGTCAGGTGTTCGACACATCCCTGATAATCCGAAAGATTACTGTAACCTTTAACCATCCCTTTGGCTCGGTTATGAAAGTGTGCCCTGTCTTTTTTCTCTCCACTACATTCCAGACATATTTTGTCCCATTTCCCAAACGGTTGTCCGTCTGCAGCGAGGCCCCACATGTCCCCACTCAACGCTGAATACCACAATCACAGCACTGCAGCTGCACTAGAGTCTGAAGTCTGAGGATCCAGGGGTCCTGTAATGTGGAAAGGTGCGAGATGAAGTGATGCCAGAGTAGATAGTCGAGCAAATACAGGAAAGCAAAATGTATAAAAACCAATTTCAAGCTGCAAACACTTTGGTGATGTGAAATAAGAGTATTGCTGCAGACCATGTATAATTCAAAGCTTACCAAAAGCTGACAGAGTTCTTTAAAGGGCATGTTTTAGATTTGCAGAGGTAGATTTTAATAGGTAAAAACCCCTGGACAAACAAAGGGCTCATTTTGAGCTACAGTGCAAAAGCCTGCACCTTTTATGGCTTCAGGTCTGAAGTGCTGAGCTGGTTTTCTGTTACTCAAGTATGAGTAGGCTAAATTTCTATAAACATCCATTATAGTTAGATAATCTGACAATGTGACTATCTGTCTGCAGTGGTCCATGTTTCCAAAGTGTTGCCATAATCCAGCAGATTGCCTGAAAAACCTGCTTTTTAGGGCATTTACTCATTTATATGTCTGAGCATGTGCCTCTTAGGGTGAAAACTGCCCAATAAAGAACACTCACAGCTACTGACTTACAGACACACTCACAGCTGAAAGTGAACAACACAAAAACTGAAAGTGTTTACGCACTCTGCTATCACTCCATCACTCCTGCTCTCAGTTAAAGTCAAACTGTCTTATGTGGAGCTCTGATAATGTCGCTTTGCCCCGTAGTTGAATAATACATCCTCTCTCTCACTGCTTTTGGTGTTATCTTTCTGAAACTAAACACGATTGTGTGCACCTGCAGCACTTTGAGAGAGCCGTTCCCAAACAAAACGAAATCTCTGTCAACAACCTCTGATGGCATCTTCAGAAACCTCTAACCCAAACAACATGGAAGATTACAGCAGTCCAAAGAAATGCTGCCTGCATCCTTAGAAAAAGGTGTCATTTAGATTGACAGTAGAAAGGATTATTGAATAACATGCTTACAATGAAAAGGGGATGTGCCGAGCGACTCCATTCTGAGGTTGGTTGATTAACTACATTCATTTCTATAACACATTTATGAAATCAAGCTAAATGGGACAAAACAGAACAAAATTAGCCCAATCAGGTTGTTTGCAAGTTATTTAGCACCAGGTTCTCCACAAATATGAGTACACGATTGGAGAGGGGCGACCGTCGTTCCCTCAGCCCAGTCACAAATGGCTCTCTTCACCGGCGGGCCGGCTATCCGAGACCAACCGAAGATCCACAGCGCACAGGTATCACTGCGTCTAGGCAGGATTCTGACTTGGAGGCATTCAGTCATAATAACGCAGATGGTAGCTTCGCACCATTGGCTCCTCAGCCAAGCACATACACCAAATTTCTGAACCTGCGGTTCCTCTCGTACTGAACAGGATTACTATTGCAACAACACATCATCAGTAGGGTT
>VUQG01000878.1:2835-23039 GCA_015106755.1 Etia nguti | reverse complement strand
AGGAGATGCTGTAGAGCATCATCGGAGCCGAGCCGCTCCAGTCTGTCCGAGTCCGGCTACCGAGACCTGCTCATGCTCTGCCCGCCCCGCAGTACGCCAACCCGGATCCGTGCAGCGGAGAGCAGCGGGGAAGAGCCCGGAGGTAAGAGAGGAGGAGGAGGAGGAGGGCAGGGCGTGGAGGAGGAGAGCCTGTCTGTCATCTGTCTGTAACCCCCACCCCCTTCACACACACACACACACACGTCCGTCGGTCTGTCGGAACCGGACAGGAGGAGCCGCTCCGGGCTGCAGCCGCCAAGAGGCGCCGAGGCCCGGAGAGATGCTGCTGAGAGCCGCTCCTCTCCTCCAGCATCCGCTCAGTGTGTGTGTGTGTGGTTGTCTCTGTATATGTGTGTGGTTGTTTGTGGTTTTCTGTGTGTATGTATGTCTGTGCGTCTGAGTGTGTGTTGTGCACACTTGTCCACATCATGAGCAGCACTGAGTCTCCTTAACTGGTTCCATGCCACGATGAAGAACAGGGATCCCCCCCTCCCTCCACAGACATTTTACCTGCTGGGTCTATGGAACCCTTTGGAGTGAGCTGTCCAATCACCTCTGACCTCCTGAGAAGGGCGGAGCTTCACAGCAGAGCTCCAGAGTGAATGTGAAGCCTCTCAGTGACTGATGGAGAAGCTGATCTACTCCATGTTTGCCCGTGTGTTAGCCTCTGATTGGATAGAGTATCTGTGGTGCTGCTGTCTGTTAGCGTCTGTGCTGCAGAGGAGCTACATCCATCCAACAGCTGTGTCTGTGAGACATCCTGCATACAAATACCAGGGCTCAAACTCCAAACTCTCACTTCTATCTGTTCGTGCGGTTCACACAAAAGTATTGACAGTACTGATGATACTGTAGTATATGTGCAGAAAAACACTAAAGCAGTGAAGTTTTCATGTCAGTCTCTCACCTGTGTGAGTGTGTGTGTGAGATCATGTGGTGATGTGACCAATGGCTATTTCCTTTTAGAAACAGGAAATATCTTTAACCCGTTCCCAGGAAACAGAATCACCTCTGAGCCGTTATTTCAAATTAAAAGTTTTATAAAGCGCTTGTTTTATTTTCTGCTGGCGGTCAGCGAGGACCGACCCGTTTTTATTTTTTAGTTTTACTGTTGCTTTAGTTCAACGTTTAACTCTAAAGATGAAATGAACAGTTGATCTGCTCGTGCTCTGAGTTTTTAATAAATGTCACATATTTGTAAAATTGACTGCATGACCCCGTTTCTGTGCCGAGCCTCTGTAATCAGAGCACTGTGAATAAAAACATCTGTAGGAGTTCATTCAGTGCTTGAATGAAAGCTGAAGGTGTTTGAACCTCAGACTCAGGCTGGTGTGGACGACCACCAGGTCCTTTTGAACCTGACTGCACACCTGCGCGTGCCTCGGCCGTGAGGATTTAAACACACACAAATCAATAAGAGCAGGATCGTCTGAAATTACTCCTTTTGTCTGATTTAAATATTAAAAATCTGTTGCGGTGGCACAACAGGCCCGCAACCCCACCTGCATCACCTGTCTCTGTCTTCATTTCCCAGGATGTTCTGGGGTTTCTCAGCAGGCCTGTGAAGATGAGTGTGACATCATGGTTCCTGGTAAGCAGCTCGGGGACTCGACATCGCCTCCCCAGAGAGATGATCTTTGTGGGCCGAGAGGACTGCGAGCTGATGCTGCAGGTGAGGCTGACCTGTGCAGGTGTTCGGGTTAGTAGAAATCGCCTCCCTCTAGGTTGGTCTGAAAAAGGAAGTTTTAATGGTGGCTTGTTTGAGTCGCAGTGAAAGGAAGAAGAAAGAGAACAGGTGTAAATAACCACATGTAGACAGGAAGCTAACGAAAAGTAAAAAATATCTGAGTTTTGTGTGCGTGCGTGTGTGTGTGTGTGTGTCTCAGTCTCGCAGTGTGGACAAGCAGCACGCTGTCATCAACTACAACCCGACCACTGATGAACACCTGGTGAAGGATCTGGGCAGCCTCAATGGGGTGAGCAATACACAACATATCAGTACATTATCACAGGTATCCACCAATCAGCAGCAAACACAGGTGGGGGGTGCTGATGTCTAAGGTAGGAGGTCACAGTGCAAAGATCTTTTTCTTTATTAACTTTTTAAAAAATTAATTCCACTTTGATTTAAACAGGTGAGAACTGTAAAATCACAAAAGAGTGAAAACCTTCAGAGTGGACTTCTTCATCATCATCAGAAAGTTTCACCTGGACATTTGTTTGTTTGTTTGTTTCCTGCAGACATTTGTAAACGACCTGCGGATTCCCGATCAGACCTACATCACCCTCAAACTGTCCGACATCATTCGCTTCGGATACGATATCCTTCAGACGCACACACTTGCTGTGTGTGTGTGTGTCTGTGCGTGTGTGTGTGTGTCTGTGCGTGTGCGTGTACATGTCTATATGTGCATGTGTGTCTGTGTGTGTGTGTACATGTCTCTGTGTGCATGTGTGTGGGTGTGTGATAATTTTAATATTTTTCTGAGCTGTTCACATTCTCACGTCTACGTTCTGGAGAAAAGTCAACACAAAGTCCCAGAGGAGGCCCTAAAGGTTGGTGTGTGTGTGTGTGTGTTTTCTAGTGTACAAATTATTGCGACTCAAACAAGCTATAGTGTTATTTAATTTCCTTCTTTAACTCCAGTTAGTTTGCATTTCCAAAACTACTCAGAGTATCATGAATTTGGCATGAATACATACAGCATGTACAGTACTGTGAGCACATGCAGTACTGTGAGTACATACAGTACTGTGAGCACATGCAGTACTGTGAGTACATACAGAACCATAAGTACATGCATTACTGTGAGAACATGCAGTACCGTGAGTACATGCAGTTTGCAGTTCCGTGAGCACATTTGCCTCGTTCTTCTGTTTCAGCATGAGAAGTACAGCAGTCAGCTTCAGATGAGCCTGAAGCCTTCAGAGGGGAAGAAGAGCGACGTGGACGAGCGGGCGAGAGGCGAGAAAATGCAGAGTACCAAGAGCCTAACACAGGGTAAAAATAATACAGCAACAGTACGGGCAGTAAAAATACTGTGTAAAAAATGTACTCCTAACAATACTGGGCATAATACAAGCAATAACACAAAATGTTGACGTCACACAGGGTCAAAAATATACTGCACATAATACAAAACATATTACAATACAAAACCCTGCACCAGAAAGTCTGGTGCAGGGTAAAAAAAGTACTGGATCAGGTGTCTGGCCGCTGTGTGTTCCTGTACGCAGACGATGTGTCGCTGTTTTTCCTGATATATTTTTTTACTGTAAATGTGCTCGTTCAGGAAAATGTTTTAATAACGAACCAGAAAGTCATAATTATAACAGCGACAGCGGTTTGTTCACGCTCCTCTGGATGCTCTGATTGGTCGTCACATTCACCTATCACACGTTTCTGTGACAGAGGCGCCGGTGTGTCGGCCCACTCCTTTGTATGGCCAGCCTTCCTGGTGGGGAGAGGAGGATTATGGGAGTAAAGTCCAAACCAGCGATGAGCCACATTCAGGTATTCACACCTTAATAAAGTGGAGGAGCGCAGTAAACTGGTGCTGTATAAATAAAGCTAAATTGAGCTGATGGTGTATTATTGATGATGTTGGTGAGATGTTGTCTTTGTCTTTGTCAGACGTTCAGAAAGACGGTCCGTCTGCGGATCCAGAATTTTCTGCATCACTGTCAGACTGTCAGCCAAAGACCACCTTCCCTTCGTATCACCGTGAGCCGAGCTACTTTGAGATCCCCACCAAGGACTTACAGCACCCTAAATCCTCAGGGGCGGAGCTCCATGAGATCCCCACCAAGGACACTGACACGCCCCCGGCCCCACCCTCACCTCCCACTCCGACTCCACCTGTTGTTCAGAGCCACGCCTCCTTTACCATTGAGTTTGATGATTGCATGCCCGGAAAGATCAAGATTAAAGACCACATCACCAAGTTCTCCACTCGCCAGAGGAAGCCACAGGCTCCGCCCACCAAGACAGCCATCACGGCCACACCTGCAGAGGTGATGTCAGCAGAGAGCAAGGTTGCTGACTGGCTGGTCCACAGTGATGTAAGCATGATGAAGAGACGCCCGCCGTCTGAAGACGTTTACAGCACCAAGAGTGACCTCGCCATGAACATCAAGACCCTGAAAGGTCAGAGTCGCACCTGTGTTCCAGACCCATACCTGTGTTTGTCATTCACAGGTAATCTGGGTTTATGCTTCCTGCTGATGATAAAACCTGTCCAGCACTTTATTGTTAACCATTTACTGACACATGGTCCCTGAATCTTCTGATATTTCTCTGATTTTACTGAACCCCACTAAACTTTTGTCTTCGTTTGAGGCTATCAAAGCTTCAGTCATACACTTGTGACCATTGAGCTTCAAAGTTCAAAAGCTAGCACTCACTGACGTTTTTATTCCTGTCTTTAGGTCACCACCATGAGGATGGAACCCAGAGTGACTCAGAGGACCCAGTTCTCAAAGGAAGGAGTAAATCCCACCACTCAGTCCGTACTGAGCACTCTGTGCAATCAGAGTTCTCCCAGGCGCCGCAGCAGGCCATCCAATCAGGCCAGTCCATCCATAGTCAGCTACACCAACCACTGCAGTATTCTCCACCCAGACCAGCCTCTGCCTCACCCCTGGCCCCTGAGAGGCCCCTGTCCCAGAGCCCTCCTAAAGCTCCGTCACCCACCGAATTTCCCAAACAGGGGCCCCCCGAGCACCTCACCCAGCAAGCTTTCATCATTGAGTTCTTTGATGACAACCCACGCAAGAAGCGCTCTCAGTCCTTCACCCACAACTCAGCCCATGCTGACTCGTACTCCACACTCAGAGCCAAGCTGGAGCGGCGGAAAGGTGGCGAGAGGCCGGCGTCCGTGCACGGCCACATCCCCCCCACCCAGCAGGTGACGGTTCCTCTGAAGGGTCAGAGCCATGGCGGCCCTCAGAGGTCAAGCTCTCTGAAGAGAGAAAAGACAGAGGGGGAGGCGGCTTCATCGGGTTCCTCGTCTCACGCCTCATCAGGCATCATCATCCGACCTTTCGGCAGCGTTGGGAAGAAGTCAAAGCTCGCCCAGGAGTTTGCTGCTGAATTTCTGAAGGATTCCTGTAGTAAGGACTCCTCCCCAACCAGGGATAAGACCTCTCCTCCACCAATGTCTGCACCTCCTGTGATGGTGTCGCCTCATCACGCAAGGATCCCCTCCCCACAAGAACCTCCAGCTCAATCTTCTGTCTCCTACCCTGCCTCCCCATTACAGCCTCCAGCAATCTCAAAGACCCCAGTCCCAGTCAACATTCCAGGCCCAGCTGCCTCTCCGGTCCATCCGTCTGGACCTCCCTTCTCCCCCATGCTGACCATGGCTGTCCATGGAGGAGACGTCAAAGGTACCCAGAGGATGGCCAGGAATGAGGAAGACGACAGCTTGAGCGATGCTGGGACCTACACCATCGAGACGGAGTCGCAGGACAAAGAGGTGGAAGAGGCTCGTAACATGATCGATCAGGTGAAGTCCCAGTGAAAACACAGTAAGAATAAGATCTTCGTGATAGTGGTGGGGTGAGGCAGCATTCATTGTTCCTGCTGCTCGTGGAGGGGTGTCTTTAAGAAGTGGTGAGTGCAGGAAAACTGCAGCACAGCACAGTATGATTCTTCAGCAGGGATGTGGGCTTTGATAAAATAACATGTCTTGTGTGCTGTTGTTTTCAAACCCTTGTGTCATTGCTGATTATCTCACCTTTGTTGTCTCTTCTTCACTGAATCTTCCAGATAGAAAAATGTTAATGAAATTAGAAGTGATCCTAGAGTATCTGGAAGTATTCTGATGTTGCCTATCTAAACAGCATCTCTTAGTGATGCACTTCCCCTTGTATCCTTCCTATTTCTTCCTGTTTTTTTTTTTTCTGCCCGTCCTCATGCATGCCCTATGCTCTGACAGGTGTTTGGTGTCCTCGATTCTCCAGAGTACAGTGGTGTGAACACAGGTGTGTATAGACCTGTGATAAATGATGGAAAGGATGAGCACGCTAACCTGCCTAGTGATGGTAGCACTGTGGACTCGTTGCATGGCTTTATCCCATCTTCTATCAGCAGCCCTTCAACAGGCCCCATACAGGTAAAAAATGTGAAAATTTTGAAGTACAACCTGGAGAAACACCTTTGTAGCACATTGTGATCCCAGTGCCCGCAGACCTATGTTGTTATTCGCTGTTTCTCCTTGTGATATGGATGTAAATGTTGTTTCCACTGGTCTTCCTGAAAATTGTGTTGGTCATCATATTTTGTTCTGCAGGTTCCAGCTGGTCATGCTGCAGGTCTGGAAGGCCCTAAGTGGGTTTCACGTTGGGCCAGTCTAGCAGACAGCTATGCCGAACCTGGTTCCACTCCACCTCAAGGGGAATGTCT
The DNA here is from genome assembly GCA_015106755.1 of Etia nguti. NCBI lineage: Eukaryota > Metazoa > Chordata > Actinopteri > Cichliformes > Cichlidae > Etia > Etia nguti. The sequence goes on along the minus strand of VUQG01000878.1, from coordinate 16,594 downwards.
AGAAGGTGAGGTTTGTTAAAAATACCTTAAACATGTTTAAAGAGCACAGAGCCCCTGGTCATTTTAAGTGCCGCTGTTATCTCAGCTTTATGTTTATGGACTTCCAAATGTGATCCCGTTTATCTTCTTGCAGTCTTGAGTTAATCACTAATTTGCAGTTTTGTAAGTGAACAATGAATGTATTTATACACAGTTCAGAGCATGTAGACCCATGGTCTCATTTTTCACTCCGCTTATTGTTTTGAAACTGAAGTAGTTACGCAACATTAAAGCAACTCATATGAAAAGCTGACGTGACTAAACCTGTGTTGCAGATTCGCGTCTCATGAGCCCTTCGATGGGAAACTACAGCTACGACAACTCTGAGTCAGAGTCCAGCCACAGCTCCAGGACAAGAAGGCTGCTGCCCCAAGTGCCTCCGGAAAAGCTGGACGGTGTCACCCCAAGCATCATGATTCACCGTGAATCTTACCAAAGCCAGGAACGTTTGGACGGAGCCTCTGGTCCCTCCCACTCAGTTGACTCCACCCAGCGCCTGTCCGTTCAAGATGATGTGGACCCAGACAGCCTGAGTGATGCCAGTCGCTCAGATGATGGACCGGTTGTAGAGAAGATGAGGACGAATCAGGTCAGGACTGCAGTTGTATCTCCAGAGACCACTGGTCCTCAACTTAGAGGTCAGGAGAAAGTGTCTCCATCATCCAAATCCACCTGCTTCTACATTGGTTCAGAAGACCATCCCAGCAAACCTGAGCAGGCCCGGTGCCCAGTACAGTCTGAGAAGACAAGAGACCCCCCAGCAAAAACTCCCCCTACCACCGTCCTGATCCGACATCTGAGTGGACACGAACCCAAGAGGACAGGAGTCAAACCCAACAGCTCTGCTCCAAACCTCCAAACACAGGACAAAGATTCAATTCCAACCAAAGACAGCTGCACATCCTTCGTCCGTCAGGAGAGTTTCACCAAAGACCAGCCCAGTGATACTGTCCAGATGAAGAAGCTTCCCCACATCTCCAGCCACCCGTCCATCAGAGACATGGAGCAGAGGCGGGAGAACATCCAGGACACACAGTCCTTCCTTCAGGAAGAAATTCTATCCTCTCTGGATGCCAAGTTCCCCTCCTCTGGCTCAGGTCGCAGCTCCAAGAAGGAGGGTTCGTCCAGCCACATGGACGACTCCCTGTCTGGTGAGTCAGATGTGGACACGGCTAGCACAGTGAGTCAAGTGAGTAGCAAAAACACTCCAGTCAGCTCAACTTCTAAAAAGCGTCCTCCCATCAGCAGCCTTCAAAAGGAGAGGCCCTCTTCTAGTCCATCCATCCAAGAGAAGGGACAGCAGCTCAGTGCCCGTGAGCGACTTTCTGAGAAACGCCGAAACCAGATGACTGCCAATGCAGCAAATAAGGCAGAGGCAGCGAAGCGCTTCCAGATGCGCCGCAGTGCCGGGAATCGTGGCTCTCTGGATCTGTCTGAGGGCCAGCAGGGGTCTGGTCCACAGTGGACCGAAACCCCATCATCTGATTACGAAACTTTCCGTCCATCCAGCCGCAGCAAAAAAATCATTGCCCCTCTTCAGAAAGACGACAACGGGAAGACGCCCAGGACGGCGACCCAGCAGGTCCTGACACGTTCCAACAGCCTGTCGGCGCCACGGCCGACCCGAGCCTCGATGCTGCGGCGGGCACGTCTGGGTGAAGCCTCAGATAATGAAGGTGCTGAGACTGACCGAGGCTCTCAGAATTCTGACCATATCACTGCGCCTCCCAAAGTGTCCACCGAGGGGAAGAAGCTGTCCAGGCTGGACATCTTAGCGATGCCCAGGAAGAGGACCGGCTCCTTCACCACCCCCAGCGATACCGAGGCATCCTCCACAGGACGGCCCACTTTCTCCAACCGGAATACCGAGGCTATTGTCAGCACCAGGAAGACATCAGTGGGCGACAGCCGGCAGGCAGCTAGCAGAGGAGGCGGAGCTCCAGGCAAGCAACCTCTGACACGTACCCGTTCAAGCGGAGCCAAGTACTCCGGCAGCGGTGAGTTATTCTTTACTGACCCTGAATGTGGGGGGTTCCTGATGTTTCAGTCCGAGTTGTTCCTCCTGAGTTGTTCCAGGATGAGCGACAGAGGTCGAGTCTGCCGTTACTCAGTCTGATCGCATTAATCATAGGTGTTTCAGTCGCTCCATCATTCTCCAACAGGTGAGGACAGGTCAGTTTGAATTTTTTGGCCTTTTATTATGGAATGATATTCATGTCATGACAAATGCATGAGGAAAAAAAAAAGAGAAAATAAGAGAAAATAATTTCATTTCACCGGTGCAATTAAATTCCTTGTGTGTAAATTCAACAACCTGCGTGCGTAAGTCTCAGCGCTCCGAGAAGCCATCGCTCATGCCGGCGTATCAAGGTACTAACCGCAAGTCCAATGTGTCCCAGGTGTGAGTGTTAGATAAAAAAAAGTCTGTTTACAAGAATTTACTTTATTGTGCAAACCCAAGTTTGTCAAAAGTTAGAGCGAGCAGCCTCAGCTGACTGGTGTGAAACAGCAGACAGACGATTCAAAGCAATCAGGACAAACGTGAGGAAATCGGGCAAACACATCCTCATCGCGGTCTCACTTTTTGAGCTTCACGATGAGCTGCATTGTTTGAGTCGTATCATTGTCGAGTCTTTACCTTTACAACATAAAGTGCTTCGAGGCTGTGTAAGTAAAATTGAATTCAGTTGAACCGTGGTAAAAAGCACTTAAACTGCCCCACCCCCCATGAGCACAGACTCTGGTGGGACCTGCTGACCTTGCTGCCATTGGGAATCTCGTCAGATTTCTGATGCTGCTGAGTCTGTTTGTGTTACAGTGGAAACGGCATCAGCTCCCTTGTTACGAACAGGAATTAGGACACAAACCCAGATACCGGCTACAGCCCAAAGCCCCGCCCTGCAGGCACTTTAATCTGATGTCCCGTCACATTCACAGCCATCCAAACATGCTTATTAACCCTCTGAGGTCATCATCACCAGTGGCAGCCGCAGCTGTGGACCCAAAACCTAACGCTGTGTGAAGTTAGACAGAAAGCACTGTTTTTAGCTCTGGATGGATGATGGACAGCGCCTTTGTGCACCTGCTGTGGTGATTCGGCACTATATAAAATAATATTGAAGTGAAGTGAATAATTTCGTTTTTTGGCCCTTGATCACGAAGAGCTGAGATGGAAAGGTCAGGGTCATCACTGATGAAGGCTCACAGGGATCAGATGTCAAACTCTGACTTCACCTTGAGAGTCTGAGGTTTCTGACTGAATGCTGGCACACCAGTGCTCTCTGGAAGTCATGGTTGGCTTTTATCTGAACGTCATGTTAAACAGAGTCTGGTAGTTGAGTTTGCGGTTTCTCACCACCGGCTGTTCTCAGGTTCCCGTCGCAGACAGAAGGGGTCGGACTTCTCCTCTTCCTCTGACGAAGAATACGAGACGAGCGGCGGTATCTCCAAAGCCAAACACTCCTCCCATCCTTCCACCTCTGACCAGATGCCACACAGCCACCGGACGCCCGCCACCAGGACCAAGTCCGTCTCCCTGGAAACGGAGGAGGATGAGGATCAGAATGACGTCGACCCGTACCAGAACTGGTCCACGCACAGCGCTGAGATCGCCAAGTAAAAGCACCGTTGCATGTTCACACGTATGCCACGGTAAGGTGATGTCACTCACTTCTCTATGGTGACCATGTGTTTGCGTTTGCCCTGCAGGCTCAGTCAGGACCTGGCTAAAGACCTGGCCATCCTGGCAAAGGAAATCCACGACGTCGCCGGGGACGGGGACTCGCCGAGCTCCGGCATGGGCACCACCACATCTCCCAGCTCGCTGCCCAACACGCCGGCATCCACCATCTCCGCCAGGGAGGAGGTGGGCCGCAAAAACACTCTCACTACACACAGGCCATAGAATGACAAGCAAGGGGCAGTGTGGGCAGGGTTAGCAGCAGGTGTTGTGTTGCAGTGTCTCCAGGTCTTGTTTATTAGCTCAGCAGAGGTCAGTGTGAGCTCCAGTGTTCCCAGTTCAGATGCTGGTCTGACTGGGAGGAAACGTCTTCATCATGCTTCGACTCATTGTTCATTTCTCTGTTCCGCTCGCAGACGCCATCCTGTCCATTCTTACAGGGGGTCCGACCATCTCAGGTGTCTGACTCATCTCTCCTCGTGCCCTGTGATTGGTTCCCCTGCCATCACTGATCCTAACACTCCCTTCTCATTAGTGTTGGATTGTGTTGAAGCACATTTGATTTGTTTTATTTATGTTTTAAAAGATTATTGATAATAAACTGCTGAGGCGGTGCCGAAAAAACCCGAGCTGGAACGAGTGTCCAGGTGTGTCAGAGCGAAGACTCGGAGCCCCCGCCCCAAGGGTCCGCCGAGAGCAAACGGCTCCATAAAGAATATGACTTGAGGCCAGGTGACAGGTGGCTTCACCTGTGCTACTTCACACTCCCTACACGAGAATAAAAACGTCTCACAGTTCGGCACGCTTCTTTGGTTGCTACTGTTAAACCATAGAATCCAAACAGCCTGTAGGGGCACAACTGCCACCTTTTGGCACGTTACACCCTCCAGGTGCCAACAAAAACAAAAATCTGTGTTTTAAGATCAAAAATCACAACCCATGTAGTGTAAGCCTGTTCTGTCACTTTTCACAGCCACCACATTTAAGGTTTTATTGTGTTTTCTATCGGCTGTTTCACAGATTTGCCAGACACTCCACCTGTGATCCTCTGTGGAAAGGAGCTATTGACAAACCACAGAGTGTGAATCTGAGAAAGCAGTTCTTCATCACAGAGAACAAATTTCCACAGCGTACCATCGGGTGGCTCCGTCTGACACGCCCTCGTAAACAGACAAATAAAACCATCCTCTGATCCAGCCATACACCTGTCCCACTGTACCTGAGTTTTGCTGCCCAGCCGACTTACCTAAATCAAGCCGAGCTCTGCTCTGACGTTCGTACCTGTCCCAAACAGAGTCCGCCCCCTCTGTCAGGTGACTGAATCAGATGTAAGAACCTGAACCTGCCCTGATCGTGTTGGTTCCCACTCGGTGTTTTTTGGCACTCACTCAGTGGTTTTGATGATAATCGCGTCCATCGGCCTCCACTGTGAATGAACTGGTGTTACTGGTTTTGGGACAGTTCGTGGAGCCGTGGCTGGTCCCCAGTAGGGTTCTCCCGCACTCCTTCGCCTCCCCGTGGTCGTTACGCTCTGTCTCCCAGCAGCACTGAAACTCACTGCGCACGCTGTTCCTCCACCATCGCAGCTGCATGTTGACTTGGTGCATGCGTTCACAGAGCACCGCAATCACCGTCCGGCTGGTTTGATCACCGGAGTCAGACTCCTTCTATTCTCTTTCCAGCTGGTCCAGCGTATCCCTGAGGCCAGTTTAAACTACCAGAAGGTTCCTCCAGGTTCTGCTGCTGTCTCGGACCTGGACGCAAATATGAATGAGCCAGAGACCAGTTCTAAGCAACGGCGTCCGTGGAACCGTGAAGAGGTCACTGTCTAATCCATCTGAGGCTACGTTCACACTGCAGCTCGTAGTGGCCCGGTCATGTTCAGGTGTAATTAATGGACCAGTAAACGCCAAGGTGTGTGTGTGTGACCCATCGCACTGACCAGCGTCACACCGAGATTTAGCTTTTTTTAGCTGGGACTTTAATAACCACTAAAATGATTGTAATATTTAGGTTTTAATATTTCTGTCTGCTTACTTCAGGAGGAATTATGACTGTGGTACACCACAGCCTGAAACATGGATGGGCGCACAGTGACACTTCCTGTAGTGACCATATTTGGACGGGACGGTGGTGCTCCAATGATTAGCTACAGGGGTTATGAAGGGGAAATTATCAGCATCAGACTGTAAATGTGTTTGTTTTAACATGGAGTCCATAAAGACTGACTCGGTGCTGCCTCTGCTGGACCTCAGAGGAACTGCAGCTTAATTTCTCAGACCTGTGTCAGGGTGAGGACTCTAGCTGTGCTATATGCTCAGATAGCATCACCTAGAGGCTGCAGGGATCATTACAGCTCGCACCATACCTGCAAAGGTCAGACTGAAGCGGGGCTCTAGACAAATGCACTGTTATTCGTTGTTTCAAGACTAGAACATGATGCAAAAGTAATGAAACCCTACAGAGCTGCCGTGTGAACGTAGCCAGTATGATCGTTACCATGACTACAACTGCTGCAGTTAGTTTTGGTGTGCTGGGAAATCAGGATGTAACGTGCTGGAGCCACGTGACGGGTGCAGCGCTGGCTTCATCTCCTGCCCTCTGCATGTCCCTCTGAACTCTTTCAGGTGATTCTGGACAACCTGATGCTGAATCCAGTGTCTCAGCTGTCTCAGGCCATCCGGGAGAACACAGAGCAGCTGGCCGAGAAAATGAAGTAAGGAAGCACTGACACCCCGAGACTGTAGCAGCTCAAACCTCAAAAATGTTGGGAATGCTTTAAAGGATCCCTTTTCATCAATATCTTTTTAGTTTGAACAGAAATAAACACCTCCCATTCGACACGTTAACCCAAACCATTCAGAGTCCAAGTGCAGCCTCTCTCTGGGGGAACAGCTAGTTTTCCCCTCACAGTGAAAGAACGATTTAAACTTCAGACCACAGATGTAGAGCGAGGACGATTTCTTTGGTTCCCTTCATTTGGGGTTCAGGTCTCAGGTCCGGGTCGGTATAGTCAGGAGCAGTTTTGGGAGCTGTACGCTGTGGTTTCTGAGTGCTGGCGCTGACCCGGCAGTGTGTTCCTCTCAGGGTTTTGTTCCAGAACAAGGCCGAGGTCTGGGAGGAGATTGAGGCAAAGATCAATGCTGAGAATGAAGTCCCCATCCTGAAGACCTCCAACAAGGTTCCTCTCCATATTTATTGGTTGATTTAAACAGCACAAAAGCAACTTCACAGAACATCTGGAAACCTCTGTTTTCTGCTTCCTGTTGCAGGAAATTACCTCCATTTTGAAAGAGCTGAAGAGAGTTCAGAGGCAGCTTGAAGGTAAGTTCAGGTTTGGATTTCTGTGTTTTGTCCAGTTTGAGTCTGTCGAATCCAAAAACAGTTCAGGAACAGGGTTTTTTAAACTTCTAATGAAACCACAAGAAAAAGACAAAGAACTGCCAGAACTGCCTAATAATTGAGCTGATGAACAGTGCTCAACAAATTTATTACACCACACAGTGTAAGATTTATGGCACAGCTGCCCTAATTAACAGTATTATTTATCATGTTTTATGTTTTTCTAATGGTTAATCCACCAGTATGCTCTTTAACTGAAGTGATTTCAATGCTAAAATATCATTACTGTGCCTGACTCAGCAGAACATATAGTAAAGCAAAATTATTGTTTTTTTAATTAAGATGCCAAATTATAGAAAATCAGTCCTGAATCTTGTGCTTGAATCATTCCTGCGTGTGCCGGCTCAAATTTAGGTACAAAAGTGTGAATTTAGTTTATCTACCTTGTAAATATTAAACAGCCCTCTTCATGGTTTTCAGTTGAATTGAAGTTTTAACTGTGGTTCTTTTTAATGTTCTTTTTGTGTCCAGCACTTTTCTGAGAGTACATCCTATAAATGATCTCAGACTCTATCTGAAGTAGACTTATTGGCCCTGGTGTGTTATTTAATATTCTTGTAATGTTCTTGTTATAGTTATAAACACGATCGTGGAGCCTGGTGGCGGTCTTCAGGCAGCAGCCGGTGCAGCATCCCTCACTCAGACTCGACCGTCCACGAGGGAGAAGAAACCCAGCACCAAACCCCGCGGAGCCCCCAACACCAACGAAAGCACCAAACGACCACCTCGTGGACCCGATGGGGCCCACAACATGGCCTGAGCAGGCCACCGTAGCACCTCTGGAGAGTAACTGTGCATCCACCAGTCCCTGCCTCTGACTGTAACAACCAGATCCACAAGTCAGTGCTGGCTTCAGCTGTAAATGTGTGGTTGGAGGCTGGTGTGGGTTTGTGGCGGGCCTGTTTGAGGTCTGCCTCTAACTTATCATCCATTCGCAGCAAGAATGGATATTTACAAAGTTTCTGACAAATGCCGTGCATCAGTGGAATTTTTGGTCAAAATTTATTGGTTTCCAACCCAAAATTGTCAGAGCGATGTGATCAGGTGATGATGCCAGTGTCCCACAGGTCATAGCTGTGAACTTTCAAGGATGCAAGTTATAAGTGAAATGCTGACCAGAACCCCATGCATCATTTCTACCAGACTCCTCTCACATGAATCCAGCATGCGGGTGTGTAAATACCGCGGCTGCGAACAGACCTCAAACATGCCCCCTCCCTGTCTGCACTGCATTGTGCAGCAGGACTCTGAGATCGCACTTGTACAACGGAGGCGACCTCAGCCGCTCGGTCCTGCTCCCCGGACGACCCATCTCCAGTGTGTGTGTTTGTTAAGGTGGAAGAGCTGCGGCGTGTGGATGCACTGAAACTGTCCAGATCTAACTCTCATTTGTGGTCAGTGTATGTCTGTAGAACTGCTTCCACTTCGCACAAGCTCAGCAAACGTAGTCAAAGCTCCAAAACGAAGCAGCCGCTCGCGCCACCATGGTACACGATGATGTACAAACATAAACCGATAAACTTTGTGCTTTGATAATCTGTTGTTGCGTTGCATTTGAAGAGATAAATTGTGTTGCTGTTTTTCTGTCTGTATTTATGAAGAGAAAGCTGTAGCTTCGTTTGGGCTGTGCAGACAGGAAACAGCCACCTGAGCTCCGCTGTAGAAGTAAAAACGATGTAATGTTGTGTTTCCTGAATGTTTGGGTGCTCCACTGCCTGTCCCGACACGCTCAGCCTCATTTTCTTTTGCCATCTCCCCGTGATTGTGCGTTAGCTTTGAAGCTGCGTCAGTTTGTGCTGAATGATCCGACTCGTGCTGGTACCTGAACGCATGACCGGACTCGGCTCCGTTTGGCACGCTGGTTTCTGATAGAAAGCCCCGCCCCTTAACATAGTTCAGGGTCATGTGAAACAAAGGAACGCTAACGTGTTCTCCACAAGTTCTGACTCACTTCATTATGACTCCTCATCTGTTCCTGGTGATGAAATGAGCTGTAAGGCTGACACGCCGAGCCGTAATAGCAGACGTCTGTGGAAACAAAGCTGCAGCTCTGATCAGAACAGGCTGCTGTCCATTCGCCCCGTCCTGATCTGTGACGGCTCAGAGAGTCCAGTTTGGCAGTGTTATGTAATGAGCACAGGCTGTATTCCTGATGATGAAGTGTGGACTCATCAACTGAGAAAAAACTCGACGTTGATTTTTTTTTTTTTTTTTCGAAGCTGCTCTGTCAGAGATGCTGCAGACTCGGTCCTGGAGTTCTGGACTGACGCTCTCCGATCGATTAGCAGCTTGTGTCCTTTATCTCATCACTTCAGCTGACTCTGCTCGCTGAGTTCTGCTTGTCTGCGAGCAGCATGAACTGCGGGATCAGGCTCACCTGTGATACACCTGTGTGCTGTGGAGTTGAGACCCAGTGTGTAACTCCATTCGTATGGAGTGTTTCTGATCTTTGAATTTCTTGTAAATTTCTTTTTCGGCTGCGTTAGAAAAGTTTATATAAAGAAAGTATTTAGAGTTTTACCTGTGAGAGCACCACCTGCTCTCAGAGAGGTGGAGGATGGCGTGTGTGTGTTTTTGTTTAGGCGTCTGTGTGGCTAGAAGCAGGTTGTTGAGCGCGCTCAGTGAAACCCTCTTGAGCGATTAGCCTATCTTAGAACAAGCCCTGGAAGCAGAGGGAAAGTGTTAGCATAGCCCCAGGGAGGAGGTTTGCTGTGTGAAGACATCATCGGTGGGCGGGGCACACACAGGTTGCCAGGCGCTTTTGCGTTGAGAGGACAGCAGACCCAGCCACCCAATCATCTGGCAGCTGCGACTCTCAGGACCAGCGCAGGCGAGTGGCAGGCAGGTGATGTTTTAGACGGGTCTGTGTGGGTCCAGGATTTATCCAGCCGCAGAGCTGTCCAGTAGTGGTGTGCGGATCGATATTGAAATATTGATTCCTCCGATACAGTAATTGATGTTGTAGAATCGATTCTCATATTAAAATATCAATATTTTATTAATTTGGGGTAAATTTGTAGTTCATCACTAACAGGAATACAGTGGAAAGAAACTATATCATTCGGATTGTCTGGAAGGAACAACTACTTCTTCCGCCTTTCATAATCATATGCGAAATACGGATGTATAAAGGTGTCGCAGCCCCTTGGCGTGCACACTCAACAATGGCTGAGCATAAACGGTGTCATGTGTATTTTACCTTCACAAACAGCCAAGACGCGGTTTTTGATACGTGTGGCAAGACCACTAACCTCGTCAAACACCTCAGAGTAAATCATATCACAGAATATGACGAGCTTATGGTGAGGCGAACTGAAGAGGAGGAGAAGAGAGGGACAGGTGCTGCTAGGCCGAGACAGACGTCTCTCGCGGAGTCCTTTAGTGCTGCAGGCAGGCAACGTGTTCAAATAGTGCACAACTTCAGGTTTTTTATTTCTATATGATAATTCTGCATTATGATGCAATAATAACAAGTAGTCTGATGTCCTCTAATCATTATGAAGCTATAATTTCAAATACAATAAAACATTAAGTTTTTGTACAAAGTATCGGTATCGGATCAGTATCATTGATACCACCCTGAATTTTACTTGGGAAAGGAAATCAGTGGTATCGCACATCACTACTGTCCAGCACCTCTTCAGGAGGGATTTGCCCCCAACACGGCGTTAGTGGGCGTGGTCTGTGGAGAGGGTGAACAGTTTAAGCTAGGCTGACATCACCTTGTGAGCGCAGGGGAGCCGAGAAAAAGAGGATTTCACTGAATCTGCTGGAATGTGTTTGTCTGAAGAAGATGGACTTTTATTTTGTAAGGTGCATGTTTCCTGTAGCTTGCGGCAGGTGAGAGTTTGAGGCTGGGTCACCAAATGTGCACTTTTTCATTGCCAAACGCCTGTGAGGGCAGCTGGAGCTGAGCTTCGTTCGCTCATGGTGTTTTGGCGCAGCCCTCCAGAATGTACTGATTCATCGCCACCCACAGCAGACACCTGATTGGCCATTGCTGTGATGATGTAACTGCTGCTGCTACAGGTCATTTGGGCTACCTGCCTTTGTGTTTTACTTTTGTTAAAGTGCATGTGGCTGAGAAGCAGCCAGGCTGTAGAAACGTGTGCTCGCGTCTCATCGACCGTTTCACACGTCTGAAGGCCCCGCGGCCGCCCGCGGCCTTTCTGTCCACATGTCTGAGGCGTCACGCCTTCATCATGACGGGATTTCTTTTATCACCATGTCATTTGTAATAAACTGATCTCATGCAGATGTCTGGCCCTCTGTGGTTTTTCAGTGCTGTGAAAATTGAAATGAAAATAAAAACCAGAACCTTAGACAGCCTATGCTCGATGTGTGGCTGAGGTCAAAGGTGATCGTGCCCAGAGGACGTGACATTGCAGGAGGAGGAGCTTCATCACAACACGTGATCCTCATCCTCAGATCGTGTACAAACCAAACAGTCATTGGTACAAACATGCGCATAAAAGATCACCTTGTTGTGTAAAAAGTCACATGATGTTTATTTACTTTCAAAATAAAAACCCACAGCTCAGAGCTGTAAAACATTCATACAACCTTTTTTACTACACAACTTCTCATTTAAAGACTTCGCGCTGAGCTGCTGCAGTCACATGACAGGACGAGCTGCTCTCAGCTGCTGCTGGTAGCCTCTCTTCATGGTGTGAGTGATGTACAGGAACAGAGTCTGCAGGAAAAAGAAGACTCGTGAAAAAGGGTCAACACAGATGGCAGGGTTTGTGTGATGATCTGCCGGGCCCAGCAGGGGGCAGCATGAGCCTGAACTGTGCAGGGAAATGAGGTAAACACAGGACTGCAGATAAACATTCAAACATGAGCCTGGTCCTGTTACAGCAGGTCTGAGAGCACAGAGTTAAACCTGTTGCTGATATTTACACAGTCCAATCATCAGCTGAGGTCATCCCACAAACTGACATCTTCATTTATGCAAAACTCTCTGGAACATGAACAGTTAATTTTCAGTTTCTTTATTTCTACGAGTCTCTTTCATTTTCTCAGAAAGCAGAGGTCTGATCAGAGGAACCTCGTCACAGCTAGGCTGTCTTTGTTGCCAGCATGGTGACGGTACCACTGCTCCGTGCACATCCTTTCCAGCTTCATCCTTTTCTCCGTTCTTAGTGTCCGGCCTCACATACAGCTCACTATAAGCTTTTGTCATGGTCTGGGTGAGTCATGGTAATTTTCCACAATGTCTGCTTTTCCCCTCGGGGCGGAGCCCTCATTGCTCCTCCCAGGATCACCACCTGAGACTGACTGAGTCGGCTGTATTTAAGATCAGCATTAACAACCAGCCTTTGCCAGATTGTCTGCTAACCCACTTGTTTCCTGACTCTCCTTACAATCCTGCAATAGCTTCACTCACTTGGACGCTGATCACATTCACTCTTCAACACCCAGTAAGCTCTCAGTCTTCTTTCTCCAACCTCACCTGCCTGCCTTTACTGTTTGGAATCACGGATCACTACTCCACTGGACTCACCCAGGCCTTGTTACTTCGCTTCCCCCTCTCGCATAACTCCACCTGCAATCAAGTAACACTGTTCAGACTATCAGTTTGGATTTATTCAGTCATTTCCTCAAGGACCAACCTGACTCTGCTTTCCCTTTGCAGGTGTGGAAATCTGATTCTTTATGAGCCGCATGTCTGACTTAGCAAAGATTCACACATTTAGAAAAAAAACAAACATCTCCTAGCAACTGTGAGCACGCTGGAGGAGCCATGATGATGATGACATGAACTCCTCTGTCTACAAAGTATTGTGGAGTCAGTGTGCGGCCGTCTGTCTCACAGCTCCAGTTTGGACCAAACTGGGTCCTCAGCAGGACAGAGATCCATGCACAGCTGAAACAGGGCAGAACGAGTTCAGAGCTCAGCCTGACTGAAATGCTGTGGACTGAATGTAAAGCCTGCCCTATTTAAAATGTCTTTATCTTCTTTCATGACAGATAAAGACAGCCCCTCTACAGGCTTCCAGAAGTTGGCCAATGAGAAGAAAACGGGCTCTTCATTGTGATTTGCAGTTTTTATTGAAGCAATCTTCAGCTTCAGGCTTTCAGCAGAGATCACATCTGTTTCTCCTCTGGTTGTTTATATGTTCAGGTTCTTGAAGCAATAAATCGCATGTTTAATCATCATCTGTATGATGAGGTTAACTTTCCTCTGCTTGCTCTGAAGGATCCGTAAACGTCGGCTCTGTTTACCTTCCAGGCCTCCTCCAGGTCTGAAGTCCAGCGCTCCTGCAGGACCGGATGGATGGCTTGGATGAACTCTTCTCCCATGAGCTGGACAGACAGAAAGAGTTTGTTTGATGAGCACACACATTCAGCTCTGGGTGGGTGGAGTTACAGCAAACAGATAAGAGGAGAGCAGTTTGGTGTTTCCACAGACCGTGACAAGACAAATCAGAAAAACAAAATGGCCTTTCTCCACCCGAGCACTCCTACAACTGTCCTACAGCCATCCTACAGCCGTCCTATGACCCTCCTACAGCCGTCCTACAGTCCTCCTACAGCCTTCCTATAACCCTCCTACAGCTGTCCTACAACGGCCCTCCTACAGCCCTAATACAACCGTCCTATAGCTTTGCGCAGTGGCAGTGTCGTAGCCTATGA
>VUQG01000877.1:26568-37565 GCA_015106755.1 Etia nguti | reverse complement strand
AACCATAAAAAAAAAAAAAAAAAAAAAAAAAAATTTTCTGGCAATTATTTCATAATTCAGGTTTTAAGGGGTTAAGGAGGAAAAAAACAAGAAACCTGAGAATTCATTAGCTTTTGAATATGAGATAATAAGTCAAACCTTCTGTCAAAAACCTTTTACAAAACACCAAAATACTTTCAACTAATTTATACGATAATTTAGCATCTATAATTTTGTTATAAATGTATTTCCATTGCCTTCTGCATCAGAATAAGAAATCTAAGAAAAATGACTTTTACTGCTCTTAAATTCAGACTTGTTCTTTTTTCTGCAGTAAGATAATTACCAGTATACAGAATTATCTTGCAAGTTACGTTGTAGAAACATTCCTCTTCTGTAGCGCTAGCTAGATGTGACTACAACACACAGACACCTGCACTCATTCCGGCCCACTTGAACTCGCGAGTATAACAGCATAAATTTTACTGATGAACCTAAATCAATGAGCCTGTTTTAAAAATGTATGAAGTAGAAAGTACAGATATTTGTGTTAAAATGTAGGGAGTAAAAGTAAAAAGTTGTCAGAAAAATAAATATTCAAGCACAGGTACACAATACACGAAAATTCTACTCAAATATTTCTACTTTGTTACTTCCCACCTCTACAAATTACTTATGCAACTTGTCACTCCCTGCAAACTTTTTATCCTGACATTTTTATTTCAGAATGATTAGTTTTAGTGTTATTATTTATAGCTATGCTAGCACCTCTTTGAACTGCAGATACATGTCATGTTGTTTTTTACTGCTCATAAATCGTCTCGTCTGCACTGTGAGGTTATCGGGAATGTAAACCGACCAAAACTTCCATTCCCATTAGCTGTGATGAAGTCATTATAAGTAGCAGCCCCTGGTGTAACTGGAATAACGTCTGCCTCTGTTTTTAGTTAAACACCACACTGGAACCCTGCCAGGCCCTGTATGTGTTTACTTCATTTCTGTCTACTGAGGAGCCTAATGACATTCAACACATCAAGTGATGAGAGGACACTGGCAGAACACATAGAGGACAGGGTGCAGACACCCACTACGAACCGTGTCCTGCACAGTCTCACACAGACAAGCCAAACATGTCAGATTTATGTGTCTCACACTGGCCACAATCTCGATGTTTTCCTCCAACAGTAGAAGCAATTAGTGTTGACATTTGTGTTTGCATCAACATTCCAAAGTTGACAAGTTGTTTCCCTCAAACTGAAAATGCAATTGCCATGTGTGTCTGCCCTACTGTTTCCCACGCTACCTTTACTTTTGCGGTTGCCAGCGATGTTTAAAATCTCTCAATGTGCGCACCTTTCACACATATGTTCAGTGTGTTTGGGTCATCTCCAGAAGGCTACAGATTGAAAAACACATGGTTGCTAGGCACAACGCTCTAACGTGGTGAAGTAGCAGCTTCATGCTTTTTCTGACTCTGCAACATGTATTGAAATGTTACACACAGCTGCAAACTGCAGTGACTAGGCCCTCATTTATTAGTTAGTCTGAGTTTAAGAATAGCTTTTGTGTTACCAAACACTAAATCAAATAAATATAGATGATGTAACAAAGAGTGCCCTGTCAATAACTAGGTATTTTGGAGTAAAATTAACAGAAGCATCCTGATATTCTGTCACATTTATGCTTGTTTAGTACATGTACACAGCTTCTTTGGGGCTGATTTAGCCTCACTTGTTTTTCTAAATCTTTGCCTTCCATAATCTTCATTTTAAAATAGCGCTGTATTTCCAACCTTGGGACACGGTAAACAAATAGGACCATTTAAAGAAATGCTTAAAACTTATACTAAGTGGTTTGGTAAGCAGCGGGGACAGCTTTGTTAGTTGACAGCGGGCAGACACAAACCACATCTGCAGCACATACAACAGCTAGAAAAAGGAAGACAAGAGAGAAAAAAACTTCACTATTAAAGATCTGCCATCCTTCATTATGCTAGAAATGAGCAGTTGTTGCTATGCTAAAAACTGGCTAGTGGGCATACAATACTAAGCTGCTACATAGTTAAATTTAGTTATTTAAGTGTAAACTTGCAAGCTACAGACAACCAGAGATAAAAGGTCCTCTCAGTGGTAGTTCTTCCATGGCACATTGTCTCTAATGGATATGGACACGAAGAGGAAATGTCTGATGGCACATCAAAACGTGGAATGTCACAGGTTCTGATTATTCTGTGTCAGCTGATCTGGTACAAACCCCCCGAACGTGTTCAATGCCTTTAGTCACAGCCCTGTGAGATTTTGAGGGATTTTGTACTTTAGCTAGTGTTCTTTGAACCAAGTGGGTCACCAGAAACCATAGACTCAGATGAAATGATCAGCTTGCAGTAATGGTGGCTGAAGTCTATCACCATCAGCCTTGCTTCTGTAGTAGAAGAAGAAGCTGATAATGTACTACAAAATAAAGCTTATGCATAAATTCAATAAGAAAGCTCTGTAATCACACATCTGTCTGCTCCCCGGGTGTTTTGTGGCTATTCTATTCTTTTCATCACTTCCACTTTCCCTCGCTGTCAAGCTCATTGCTGACATCCGTGTTCTAGTCCAATTATCTTTTGTCTCAAATTCTTCAGGCGAATCCGCCTCGACTCTGTGTACTTTAAATCTCATTGGTCATCTGTCATTCTCCCTTTCAGAAGCTTTCGTGCAACCCACCTCCTCACCATCTCTGCCTCTCCCATGTTACTCAGGCTCCATCCAAGCCTCCATCTTCATCTCCACCACCAGCGTCTAGACTCTGGGGGGGTCCTGCCATAATTCCTTTCACTGCTGGGATTATGTTCTACTGTGTTGTGCCATCAGAATCTAATCACCTAATAGCTTAATTTATTTCTGTAGATCAATAAATCACGTTCAAATCCTTCTAACAATCTCTCCTCATTGAAATATCCTTTGAGAACTCTTCACAATTAAGTGTAGGTGTCTGTACAGTGCATGCTTCTGCCACATTCATGTGGTTTGCAGAGGCAGCCAGGCAAAAAGCGCCTCAGCGTCAATCATACATCTGTGTGTTGTGTTTACCCAAGTCCCACAGTGAGAGGTGTCAGTCTCCATATACAAGCTGGATCTATGGCAGCTTTGTCTGCTGACAGGAGAAACAGTGTGACAAAACAGCAGGGAGATTGGCATCCATCTCGCCCCCCCCAGGCGCTCTGCTTGACGCTGTACACATTGCTGGATGCTTTAAATTCCTCTCCCTAGAAGAACTGTCTTGCATGATCTTCTTCCAAAGCTTGTTCTGTCTTCTGACTGGAGAACTGTCAGAGTGCTTTTTTTTGTCATCTGGGGGATGTTTTCAAGTAGGTGAAAGGAAGGGTGTGCAAGGATACCGTTCAGAGAAATCAGCGTCTGAAAAAGTTTGTCTGTGACTTTGACCCAAAAATGGTCTGTGGAAACAGAGGAGTTTAACAGAATGATGCTAACATTTTTAACACAAGAAAATAGATTTTTCTCTCTCTCTTTTCTCACAAATGATACTCACACAAATCTGAAAGTTGAGCATGACTCCTTCCACAACCATCAGACCTTCCTACTAAACTAGATCAAGCAGATGGCAAGTGCTCCAAATAAAGGGCATGAAACTAAATCTCTGGGGCACCTGCACTGCAGAGGCCAGGTTTTCTTGAAAACCAACACCATCCCTCCAAATGTGACCAGGAAACCAGATTACTACTAGCCCCCTGACAATGAACAAACTGGGAGGGATCAGCTTGGCTTCCCTCTTTTTTGGAATCAGCATGAATGAGGTCATTATGGATTTCTGTGTATAGGAAGGATAACATCTGTATGGAGACAGACTGAATGAACTCTATGAATATTTAAAAGTGCTTCATGCTTTACACTTTTTGCCGCTACAGTCGGACTGATTTGACATACACAAGGAGAGATTGTTATGACTTTTGCTCTAACCTTCTACAGTGAGAGCCAATGGATTAGGTTTGGAAAGAAACTTTCTGGACTGCATGATAGCAACAGATTGAGGGTGTTGCCTTGCCAGAGTAAATAGGAGAAAGTGCTCAGCTTTTCTGGCAAAGCAGTTTTGGAAGAGTAAGGCTTTGCCCCCCAGAAAACACTGGGTTCACTTTTCAGTGAGGTCACTGTGTTGGCAGGATCTCATAAACATAGGAAGCACAGCATGGCAAAAGAAACACAAAAGGCAACTGTGAACTGAGTGTGTTTTTAGAATTTACTTTCATATCCAAGTCAAGGATCTTAGTTCAGAGCACTCTTTTCACAATGTCGAGTATAAGGTCAGTATAGTTCTGACACTGGTCTGCATAATTCAAAACAGATGAGAATATTATTCAGTAGTTTTATATTCTAATTAGAACCACTGCTTATGTCACATTGATAAATCAATCACTTCACTGTAATGAAAGTACACATTCTGTTTCTCAAATTTGTTAGTGCAGAAAGATTAATGTAACAATACACAAGTGCTTTAAATACTACAACTTCAACTTGAACCCAGTCGATTTTTCAGCTAATTAGATAAATAAGTTTCCATTGCAATTTGCATCATTCTTCATGCTTTAAGAAAAGTATGATCTTTATTGAACTCTGTAAGTGTACTTATTCTTTAAAGAAAGCTTTTGTTAAAACTATTAAGTATAATGGCTGAAAAAAAGATTGATGGTTATTATTATAAACCTTTAAGTCTTGAAATTTGAATATTACACATCTGATGATATAGTAAAACATGCATTTTCCCCTGGTGCTCACATTTTAGAGTTTAAACTACATAAAGGTTATTTCTAACCAGTCGTAGTGCTGGCTAATGCTACAGTAGACCTATACTGTAAAATGAGAATACTTTACAGGTTGCCAATACAGTAAAGTAGCAACTGATATCAAGGAATAACTGTTGGTAACTGCACCAAAATAGGGTTACTAAGTCAGGTGAAGATGCATTTGTTTAATATATAGTACTATTATTTTACAAAAATGTAAAAAATGCCGTTTTTAGGTAAAATCTGTGTCTTTATCTTTCAAAAGCAGTGATAAACCATTTTGATTTCTTTGTTGTGTGCGCGCACGTGTGTGTGTGTGTGTGTGTGTGTGTGCGTGTGTCTAGGTACCTGTTGTAATCCATTTGTGAATGAAAAGGAAAAGTATTTAAAAAAGATCTAATACATGTAGATGCACTGCTTGGCTGTTTGAATTTCATTTTACGTGGAGTATCTTTATATTTACTTCATTTCTTTTTTGCATGTTTTACTGTAATGCACTAAAATCTCATTATAAAACATATTATTTAAATGAAAATGGCCTTCCTCTGGTGATAAATAATTCACTTTTTTGAGCACTTTTTTTCTTTACTAACACCAGTTTTAGGACATTCTTATATTTTAATCCAAACCTATTTTAGCTGTAAAATATTTGTTGCTCCATGTATCCAAATGTGTCCATTTGTTTTTAAACCAACCTATGATTAATTCATTTTTGTTTTACTGGAAGGTAGTGTGTGTCAATTATGCATTCAGACTCCTAGACCACTCCCAGTCATTCAGTGTTAAGCCCCTTTAGAGACGAGAACCTCAGGCTTCAGTCCTTATTCTGTACAAAGGTTTGCAAAAGACACAGTCCCATATGCCTCATTGTGCGTTGGATTAGACCTACCTCCATTCATCTGAACCCTGAGAGTAACCCCTTGGCCACCCTTCTGCCATTCGAAGGAAACCAATTAGAATCAATTGGCAGTATTCTCTGGGGTGATTAGCATACATGCTCCACTCGTGGGGCTTTGACAGTTATTGAATGTGTCCTGTTCGAGTGCCGTGTGCGTGGCTGTTTCGTCACCTCTCTAACCACTAGCTGAGATTTAAAACATAAGAACACGCTATAAATCTACTGTATATGTCATAAGATATCCTCTTAGTTAGGGGATTATGACTGAGCTCAATTTCCAAAATAAATAAGCAGAAATAATGTCAAACTCTTTTAGAAGTGAAGTTTATAAAATCAAAATCAGCCACCTCACAAATAGATAAAGTATTGATTTTTACAAAAAGAAACGACTGACTATGTTACACTATCGGGAATACAAATCATATATGAAATGTGTTTAAATATCCAACTAATGCCTAACTCCAAATGATCTACTTCTACATGCATTTAAATGACTATACCAGCATCTGTAGGTGATTTCAGCAGGCAAAGAAAAATATGAATATTTTAGTGTTTGGTTGTTTTTAGGTCAAACCTGTGAATATTTTATCCTGAGTAGGACATGGAGAGCTTCTCCTGTCACACTAAACAGTGCTGTTTCATAAAGTGGTTTCAAAAAAATTACTGACAAACGCTTTGAACAAGGATTTGGGGTTAGCCACTCTTTTCTAAATAAGTTTAGAAATGAATCCAGCTCGGGATGAATGTCATTAAATGGTAAACTGCCAAAGGGTATTAATTGGAAACCCAATAACAACAATGGCTAGCTAATTAAAAGATAATATTGCTCCACTGAATACAAAATATGTCAATAACACACTAATCATTTAAATAAGGACCCTTCAGCTCATTGCATGACTAAGTCCTCAAATTTACAGGGATCTGTCCTGGCTGATAATGTGGATCCAGTGGCCTCTGGCACAAATGCAGGCATAATGAATCATGGGACTCCTCCAGGGGATAGTCCAATGGATGTTTTCCAGCCGATCTTCATTAGCAGCCATCCAGCTGAAACATCTGTCACTGGAGTGCCTGGCACTGTCCCATGGCAATTAGTAAGCTGACTGCAACAGGTTGTGCTGGAAGATAAACAGGATACGAGCAGAGCCGAAGGCATGCACACAGCAGCTTGCGATGAGCAAAGAAAAGAAGGACAAGCTTCAGCTGAAAAAGTACTGTATATGTATACTCTCTCTATAAAAAAGCTCATGAAGCACCTTGTAATACTATACATTTGTCTATAAACTCCTAAATATAAATCTCAGTAAACACTTTCCTGGAAGAAAGGTTTGTTGTATGTATCTAGTTTCATGTTAGAAGAGTTTTTGTACACATCACTGAAGGGAGAAAAATGTATATTAAAAAAATCTTCTTTTGTTTGCTTTTATTATTCATCACAATAAGCAGCTGAAATCTGATAACTCTGCAAACATTAAGGCCAAGTGCAACTGATTGCAATAAAATATATCTACACTAAATCAGACTGGTTGCATACAAACAATCACAAATATTATCAGGTGAAGTATGACTTGTTTGTATGACTAGTTTGGAGAGAGAATGAAACATTTCACCAAAATTTCATGGACAAATAAACATTTTACTCTACAAGATAATGCTGGTTCAATGAACACTTTATAAAAACCAAACTGGAACTGTTTAAAGGGAAAGAAACAAGGAACACAAGCCAGAAATCATAATGCAAAAATACAGATGAACTGAAAAGAAAATTCTTTGTACTATAAATATACAAAGAACAGCAAGAAACAGGTAAAACTGAAAGACTGAAGGAGTCACAAAAAGTGGAAGAGACAGTGAACGGCAGATGAGCGTAAAAATGAAAGCATAAGAAATCAAAAGGGACAAAAAGATTCAGTCAATATAAACTGAAAAATAATGAGAAATGAATGAAGAAACCCTAATACAAAATACTGGGAAAATGGGGTCATAAGATTTTTAGTACGTTACTGTGGCTATGGGGTGTGTTCATTCTCTCTCAGCTGTAGGAGGGAGAGGTGGGAAAGGGCGGATCGGGTGTGTCACTCGAGAAGAGTGGCACACCTGGCTCGCACCTGCTCATTAACCTCTCACCTTACATAGTAGATGCGGGGCTGGAGGAGGCATAAAAAACACATGGAGTTGCAGCACAGCAAACAGCTGTGAGAATCTCTGAAACAAGATGACATGAACAGTGAGCGCACCATAACTTAACAGCAGTGTGGAACCAGCAGTGTTTGTGTATGCAAAAACAAAGCACTGTGTGTGTGTGTGTGCAAAAAGGTGGCATGTTGTCATCCCTGTAGAGGACAGTTGCTACAGTTACTTGGTCCGCAGGCAATATGTCTCCATATAATCAGAAAAACCAGATTATACCGTTTGTCAGCAGTAATAGTTGCTTAGTCTGTATTCAAAGTCCAACCACCTTTTCCATTGCTGTGTCCATCCCAGACTAGGGGACACAAAGAAGCAGTTGAGATGCACAAGAGAGAAGTTAAATCCCCAACAACCACCTGAATCACATAGTGAAACACACACACAAACACACACCAATCCATTAAATAATGCCACATACCTGAGGTAAACATAACATGGTTGTCAAGATCAGCTGCTGAGGTTTTACTTTTGAGAGATCCTCGATTGGGTGTCATCATCTGGTCAAAAACATGTTGGGTGTGTCGGCAGTTTGGAGACTAGCAAACGAGGACTCAGGACATCGACAGTATTTAGATTGGTGCTACAGTTTTTTAATGTCATATAAAATTCATAGACTATTAGGTAATTTTTCAAGATGATTATTACTGCTCTACATGTTTGTACTGCCAACATAATCTGTAAAAGAGTGATTAAGTGTTTCATGAAAGATTCTGTACTCATGAATGCTCAGGTTTCTAAAATATCCTATAGTTGAGTCCTGTAAAAGTTATTCTTCTTTTGATGCCTGTAGTTGGCTAACAGACAGAGTCTTGGTATCAGAATAGAGCCTGTACACAACTGTCACAAGAGCAGTTGTAAAATGCAATATCATTAATAATCTTTAACAAAAATTTGTCAAATTTAATGGTCATAAGCATTGACGAACTAAATTTAAAAAAAGTCTCTTTAGTGTATATTGGCTCTATAGTGTAGTAGCTCATAGATTTTCCTAGTGAGTGAAAGATTCTTGGTTCAATCCCAGGACGAGGCACAAATCCATTGGACGCTGTGTCAAAAGGGCATCTACCATAAAAAGTGACAAAATCAATCATGCTGACATACTTGCTGTGGCGACCCTTTGTGACAAAGAAGCATTCCCAAAGCGGCGTCTTTAAATCCTCACACTGAGGAACATTTTGATTTTGTCAACAAAACATGAATAAATTCATATTTTTCTCGTTCTTCATGTTTCTGACAGACAGTTAGCTATTCTAAAACTCTTCAACCTAGTAAAAAATAAAGAAAAACCCAAACCTCAGCACCTTGACTTTTTGTTCTTAAATCAGTGACTAAGGAATAAAATAAAAACAACAACAATCCCGACAATAAACCAAGAAAACAAAAGAAAAACAGTCCCACATATGATGATATCTGCTCTTTTGCTCTTTTCCACTTTTTTGATGATCCACTTAAGTGAGAATAAGAAACTCTATGAATGTGTGTTGCATTTTATTATTAAAAAAGTGAAATGTTGAAATATGAATTTATCCAACCAGGAACTAATTTTTCTAATTATTCTGACCCCACATGGATGAAGAAATACATGATGCTATGGAATTATTCGGTCAAATATGAGGACTTGTTGACCAGAACAACTGCCAATAACATCCTTAAATTCAGGTTGTCTCACTACTTCAGCAAACTATACACAGCTTTGATATCTGCCCTGTTAAATGCTGCATCTCTTTATAGAAAAGAACCCAGTGCCCCCCACAAGTACAGGAAGCTTTCATCTCAAATAAACCAAGTGAGGAATGATGGGAGATTCTTATCGAGATGCACACAGTTTAACACAAGGAAGGGACGAATGCAAAAAAATAAATAAATAAATAAAAAATGCCACACAGTTTAGCAAAGGCACACAAGCAGACACACGCCTTGACCTGCTTCCCACTAAATAATCAGCTGTGGAATCTGGAAGACAAATCTCTGCTCTTCCCAAAGCCAACATCAGTGAGAGCCATTATTTTTCAATCTGCCTGGCAAATCAGCAAACAGGGAAACAATTTGACACTGGTGACAACTAAATTTAGATAGACATAGGCCACTAAGATTCAGGAGATAATCTGGGGTTATTTGGCTTTCAGAAGTGCTTATGCAGAAAGCCCTATATAGATTACCTGTATAACTTATGAGTCTGTAGAAATGTAAAAGTAAAAAGAAATGTGCAGGGCACTGTAACTCACACTCAGACGTCTCTGTTTTGGAGGTTAAGAATACACATTTTTTCTGGATTCAGTAATGTCCCTTCTCACTGCGTGCCAGATAATGAGCAGCTAGTCTGGCCCTTTGTATAATTTAGGCTGGTAGTTTGTTATTGCACGACTGTGATTATGAATAACACAAAGACTCACTCCTGCAGGAGTTTAGTCTATTCTGTCTTTCCAGTGTTGCACCAGGCAGACACCCAGATCCCACTGATTAACTGGGACACAGGAAGCCAGCATGTAAACACACAGGAAGACAAGAAGACTGCTGTTGGGGTTCTATATCTGTTTTATGTGGTGGTAGTATTGTGCTTTGTGTGCTGTTGTTCACCATGCAGCCTGCATCGCTTGTTGCATTGAAAAGGAGACATGCTGACTTGAGTAGAGTTTGCTACGGGCCTTTTAAAGTTATCTTAATGTTATTTTTGATACACTGCCAGATTCACTGATGAGTGTGCAGCTGAAGATGTGTCAGGTTTAGCAGATCATTTCTGTTTATAATTAAAAGGCCAATTATCAATAATGCAGATACATTTACAGTTCAGTATGTTTTTCAGGATTATCTACATCTTCTGAATTTTCTTTACTGTTTATTTAGTCTCTCGTAGGAGAAAATAGTTCTACATTGGAAAACTGTTCAAGCTGTTTAAACTGTATTATAACCATATCCATAATCACATACTGTGTATGCTACCATTGTATATAGTGTATTATCTTACTTATTTTTCATTGTTTGTACTTATTGTATTTTTGTATTTCCTTCTGATATCTGTACCTGAGCTGAGGTAACGCAAAAATTTCTCCGTCGTGGGATCAATAAAGTCTTATCTTATCTTATCTTATCTTATATCCATCCACGCCATGCTATCAGTCCAACATTACTGATTTGTCCTAGCTT
>VUQG01000877.1:8085-26548 GCA_015106755.1 Etia nguti | reverse complement strand
CTGATATCTGTACCTGAGCTGAGGTAACGCAAAAATTTCTCCGTCGTGGGATCAATAAAGTCTTATCTTATCTTATCTTATCTTATCTTATCTTATCTTATCTTATTAAAATCAGACAAAACCAAACTTTTCCAATAAAAAAAAGACAGCAAGAGAGAAAGAGAAAATCCTTATTGCGTTGGTTGTGGCATCAAGATAAAGCAGCTAGCTTCTCTCTTAGCTTGAATTTAAACATTGTAGCAGTAAACTTACTAAAAGTCACCACATTTTCTATTGAAAATTAATGTTTAATGAAGACTCCAACAGGAGAATCATACTCCCGCCTTAAGCTCATGTTTGCTAAATTCCCCTATGCTAAGTCTTTGAGTGAATGAATGAATCCCTATATGTCAACCCCTCCCTTTCCTGTCTGTGTTCCTCTTCCTGTGTGCGGCCTCTGCATCACTTAACGCCTGCTGATCTCCTCTTCCACCCAAAAGCTGCCTTTTCATTTCGGTTCACTCAAACACACTCTACAGATTTACAGTGTGCAGAATCCGGTGGGTTGTTTGATTCAGGAAGCTGAGGAGATCAACGAAGGAATTAGGGGATAATGTACACACACTTGCACAGCACTGTGTGTACACACAGAAGGGACACAGCACACATATTCACACGTACAGGAAACACTAAACCACAAAATCTACACATCGACAGATACATATTTACATGCATGAACAAACATGCAGAGGAAAGCCTTAAACACAAGACATGCATTCACGCATACAGAGAAAACTCTGTGGCAAATGAATGGAAACACATGCACATCCATGCACGCGCACACACACACAGTTTATGAGACCTGATGAAGACAAGTGTTCTATCAACAACTCCAACTCTGGTATCATTTCCTTCCTGAGGTTCACCGCAAACATTACAAGCCTCCTGGCTCTTTCACTACATGACAAGATTACTAACAGGGTTTCCAGGTTATGGCTGATTACCCGGGTGGCCTGCAATGGCTGAAAAACACATACAGAAAAACTCATACACACATGTAGTGATTAAGATCGCTGCAATTCATGCAGAGGGACTGGACATGCTGGCAGGAACATACAAAGATGGAACATGCTGCCATAGAACCCAAAATACATTCAAGGATACAAACCATGCATGCACGCAGGTTTGAGGGGGAAATCCAGGGAGTAGGATGAAGAGATTAGTTTATCATCCCTGGTGATGACAGACCCTGCTGATGTGTGACCACAAAGCAAACAACCACTGATCGCCGTCATGTTTCTCCTGCAGCCAAGGGGAAACGATGGTGAAGAGTTTTACATGTGAAGTTCCAAACACTCGGGAGTATTCAGCTCGAGTCAGAGTGGGAACACACTCCACTCTGGAAAAGCCTAAGTGGAATATTCATCAGGCAAAAAAGCAGCTATGGATTTTACTGGGTTGACACAGAAAATTCTGCTGCTTGTTTACTTTTACTTGAAATGTGCATGTAGTGCTGAGATGCGATCAGATGCACAAATTATACTGCCCTTTCACTATGAAGAGGGTTCATGTGTTATGTAACTATAAGGATGCTCAGGAATCTCGTTGTTGGGTCTGTTAACACACTCCATATAGATGCACTTCTTGCTGCTGCCAATTTATTTGCCTCAGCTACTTTGAAATAGTTGAAATTCCTGCAGAGCCTTAACTCAATAAAAGTGTTATTTGAGAAATCTAAAGAAAAATATTGCGAATTTAACTGAAAGAGAAGAAGCACTGAGAATTTTCACATCAAAATCTCATCTACAGCAAATTTACACCACTCTGCTTCATTAAACATGCTAGAGTGCAAGTGCCCTTTTCACCTCACCCATGTGTGACACTTACGGGCTTTATACCAATACATGCTGAAAGCCTTGGCATCTCTGTTATTTACAGTAATGAAATGACGATATCATTGGGCATCTTTGGACCGTAACCTAATATGTACACTTGGGGGGGGGGCAACAAAGTGTGATGCAGTCAGGGTGAGATCAACACTTAAGAAATCTGCATTAAGAAACAAGCAGCTTTCTTAATGCAGGTGAAACAGGAGCAGTTTGATCACACGGACGTCTCCATGTATCTCCATGTGTCTGATTTTAACCAGAATGATAGAGTTAAAGGTCTGTATTAAATCATGACGGTAAAGAGAGAATTTGATCTAATCGATACATGCCTGTTGTCACATGTCCCGTATGTCGCCCCGTGCTGGATTCCTGCATGTGTTCCTCAGTGTATGTCAAGCCACAGCAACAGACGGCCTTATATTACAAGAACAGGCAGAGAGGAAGGAGGAGCCCCCCAACACGTCCGCTTGGTGAAAGCAACTCTTCACCATACGGCAGCTGTTCACATTTCCTGCGTATTGGATGTCGAGTGGTGGCTATCGCTCATTTGCTGAGTGCATTATTAGCAGATGGACTTCCCGCTTAGCTCTAATATTGGGAAATGGGAGATATGTGGAGAGCACTGTGGAGACACACATACACACTATCTATGAAGCAGCTGCTGTTGCTGCTAAAGAATAGAGCGTGTGTAGATATTTACTGCCGAGCACCTTCTGTTTGTGTTTCTCCATGTCTGCATGCACATACCTCTATCAATACATACTGTATGTGAGTCCTGCATACAGAAGGGTATGTGATTTCTATGAGTCTCTCTGTCTCTCAGCAGTTCTGCTTGTGTGGGCCAGCTATGTGGCAAGAATTCCCCTTTGACCTTATCCATGCTTCAGTTATTCACATGAGGTTCCAGTAAATGCATGCCTGTCAGCACGGTACGTTCAGCTGCAAGAAACCAGTTGGATGACATTGTTTGTGCTGTTATAATGGATTTCATAGAGAATAAAGGCTATTTCAGTCATGGATGTGACACAATAACGACTTCAAGTATTATTAAAAACAATCTTTACCACCCAGTGTTTCACTGAAAACATGCACAGATGCTAGTGAAATTTATATTGGATCAGCAGTTGAATGAGTTAGCAGGAGCACTTTTGACGGCCTGTGATCAGCATTTGATTGTACGGTTATTCCTTTCTTGGATTTATTAGGGTGGGTTGAGTCTGGATGCTAGGTTTAGCCCTACTTTTCTGCTGCTTGGATTCTTTGACATTTCCCTCAAAGAGCAGAGCATTTTCACTCGATACACAGCAACTGTCAAACCGTTTCCCCTGTATGGCACGTTCTTTAAAGCAACTATCAGACTGACTTTGTGCAGGAGTTTTGCCTTCATAACTCTGGAGGCTTTGCAAGTTTTCTACTTGGATTGTACGTCATTTGTAAATTTGGTTGGACAATAGAATCTCTCAGCTTAGAAACTGTAATGGGAAACTTAAGTAATTTTGCAAACTGGGAGTGTCAAATTTAGCTAAAGAGAGTGAAATCCTTAATAACATACAACAAATACTGAACAGCAATTACCTAGAATCAAAGAAAAGAAAACTTTCCTAACAAAGGATAAAGTACAGAGCTTTATTGATCACTTGGTACCAAAACAGATTCATAAATTCAAAAAATGAATGGATGGCAAAAGTTTCTAGCATCCAGTTCCCTCCACTTATCTAATTCAGGGTCACAGCTGAGCTGGAGCCAATTCCCAGCTTTTATAGGGCAAGAGGAGGGAAATACCTTGGACAGGTCGCAGATGTAATGTAGGGCTAACACAGGGAGACAGACACATTTAGATTTAACACCATTTAACCTACCTAATTAACCCACTCAAATACAAGGAAAACATGCAAGCCCCACATAGAAAGGCCCCAGCAGGCTCTTAGATTTAAACTCAATGGTGCTATTTACCACACCACCCAGAAATGTTAGTAAAATATATCTTAAAATCAAATTGTTTGGATGCCAAGTATTCCATAATAAGATAATTAGTTAAAAATCCACAGAACCACTTGGGTAGTTACTGTAATATTGTTTGTGTTGAATCAGGTCCAAAGGAGATCAGGAATGTTTTCTGGAGTCTTTATTTTTTCCTACTTAGGTCGTTACAGTTCATTATTCAAAGTATACAAGCATCCAGTTTTTTTTTTCTCTCCACCATCATTTCTTTGCTTTCCTGAACTTAACCTGGCACACAATTCCTGGCAAAGGATGACTCATTACACCCTCTTCTTCTCTCTATCCTCCTCGTGTACCTTCTCTTAGCCATTTGTTACCTGGGTATGTAAACACGACCAAGCACTTCCTCCACATTGCTGTTCCTAAACTATATAGTCATTAAAAGGGACATAAACCAGGCCACTTCCTGTGTATGTCAAGCAGCTTATGATGGCACAGGAACTACACCAAGGCCAGGTTTATCTTAAGTGTCTCCTGCCATCTGAAGACACATTTGTTAACTCGGTCAACCATCAAGAGTCCCGGACAGTGGAACAGCACACTTAGAGCAACGCTTTCCGCTTCTTCCTTTAAAACAAACAGCAGTGGCAGAAGCCGAGGAGTGTGATGAAAAGGAGTGTTTTGCTAAAAGGACTCTCATACCCTGATGCCAACGTTTTGGGCCAAAAACGGTTTAGACATTTCAACTTTCAATCACAGAATGTTGGCTTCTGTTTCTGTGATAATAACAGTTTGTCAGACTTGACTGTTATAAGAATGTTGTCTATGAGGAATGACATAGATTAAGTGAATAAAATGACATTAAATTGACAATGAGTTATGGTTCACTTATTGGTTTCATAACTGCTGGTCAGAGGTTGTAAAAAATCCCTTGCAACATGAGTGGCTGTTTTGAGTTTTAGAATCTGTTTTGCGAGAGTGTTCTGGGCCACTGTGCCGTTTAATTCAATCAGAGTTAGAATAAATTTGTACTGGTTTAATGTAACTTCAGTCAGCATCAAAAAAAGGAAGTCACATTTTAGTCCTCTGGGGAATCTTCTATATATCCACTAAAACCTCCATATACCAAGTCAACTGTTGGTCCCTACGCTATCGTCCCTGATTACAGCGTTTGTCTTTTCAAGTAGCTGTAAAATCAATAATCTCAGCATAGCATATAAGCAATAAGCAGAGATGAACTGCATGAAGAGGTGGAACACAATAAAACAAAATATTGCATAATACTAGCAGTGTGAAGTACACGCATAGTCAGACACTGGTTTCCAATAAGTTTCCACTCTTGTGGAAGCTTGGGAGGACCTACACACCTTAGATATTAGAAACTGACTTGTCCTCTTACTACACACTGCACACTGATGATGTAGATATTGACCTACAGGTCACCTACTTTGGTGATTCACAGTGTTACAGGAGCCTAATTAATTTGTGTGAGTTGAATTTTGACCTATTAAATAATCCAATTCTAGGAAAATGTGCCAAGCAGCTATGCTTACTGTTAGCTTACCACTAACAGCCCATCCTAGATAAAGATACAGGAGGGTTACTGCAATGATTCTTGGAAATTGGTAAACCAAAAACTTCCAAAATGGGTAGAAAGGTAAATAGTAGGTTTCACTTTGCACACTTCAAAGTATCATGTATTGCATTCTGCTATTACTGCCAAATTTTCTTTGCTACGTGTTTTTATAGTGTAAAACACTTTGATTGTCATACTAAAAAGCAAAAAACATGCCAAAAAAGTTATAGAAAGATAAAGGTATAGTGTTTTATCCATCTACATAAACAGTCAGTTTCAGAAAGCCTGATACTGTTTGTCTCAAGTCATGCTGGCACTACAACAGTGTTACCAAGATAATGATAGAATTACACCCTGGGTCCAGCAGTAGCAGAACAATGGTTCGTGATCCTGGTCTGCACTGCCCATGGTAGTCTTGCTGTCCTGAGAAGCTGCCAAATCATAACCCTCTTTCAATGAGTGGATCATGATGCTCTGTGAGCATGGTGGCGCCAGAGACCAACTCCACATGGCCTGGGCTGCCGTTGTCCCCACTTTGTGTCTTTCAGCTCATGCACATGAGTCAGCTGGACACTTAAGGTACAGCATGTCAGAGCCAAACATCAGAACACATGTCAGGCACTCTATTTGTATTAATTATGTGCAAACATACAGGCACTGTTGTGAATTCCTGTCTGTCGTAGTGATCAGTAGAATCAGATATTTGGATAAATACTTATTGGTATACGCACTGTATCCCTTGTCATCATATATGGGCCCGAGATACTGATCCATATGGGAGCCCAGATGAAAACAGAAAATAAAAATGACTCTCCCCAAACTGCATATACATCAATACATCAATCAAAAAGTAACTGTTCAATTAGAAGAAATACATACTTATATAATAATAATAATTATATTATTATTAGGGATAGCTCAGTAGGTAAAAGTGTTGGCCCCGTGATCGGAAGGTCAGGGGTTCGATTCCCCTGAACGGCTACCCTGAGGTACCCCTGAGCAAGGTACCGTCCCTACACGCTGCTCCCCGGGCACCCAAATGGCAGCCCACTGCTTCACTGAGTGAATGGGTTAAATGCAGAGAGGAATTTCCCCACGGGGATCAATAAAGTATACATTATTATTATTATTATAATATGATAAAAATAGAACAATATGCAAATGTGATAAGTCTTGAGCTGGAAAGGTGGGTCAGCTATAATTACAGGTTTAAAAACTTTACCCCAGAACTTTTGTATGTACTGGTTATGTCTTGCACTCCTTTTGGCCACTCAGAATCATTTCAGGTGATTTGGGAGTAATTTTGTCTTTCCCAAAGGTAAATAAAAATGAGACGTCATAAAAAGGAAACTCCATTGCATCTCATCTGAACAACCAATTTTAGGTCCATGCATAATTTGATTTGATGTAATTAATGTACTCCACAGTGTTTTGAATGCATATCATTCTGAGCTCTCATTTCCCCAAACCATTTTGTCATGCTACCAAATGCCACACTGATGTTCATAGTATTTTTGGCTAAATTTAAAATAAGCTGCCTCCCCTTGGGATATAGCAAGATTCTAGATACAGCAAATCTGCTTTTGGTCTATTCCCCAACACTACATTTAGCTATTTTCATTTGAAAATGACATATACTCTAGCAGTATATTCAGCAGTATGTCATATTTAGACCCAACACAAAATCTGACATGATGTGCCCAGCAGGACCAAATCCATCTAAAAACAGCTTCCTTCCCACCATAAAGCTCCCTGTACATACAACAGCCCAAACCAGTTTCTGATGGGTTTCATACCAGGTCCTGCAGCTCCAGAATGATTGGTTTGTCTCTCCTGGGTGTTTCATGCGGTGTACAGCTGAGGTGAATCCCACCGTGAGCTCTCATGCTTCATACCGAACCATCAAACAGTGGGATTCCTCTTCTGGCCATTATGGAGGCTTCAGTGGACTCATTTGGTACCCTTGCAGAGAGATTAGATGGGAATAGAGGAACGGTTATGAAAGACGAGTATCACAACAAAAACATAATGGACGCAGTGGAAGTGATGTACAAGACTAAAGCCAAATGCATTCTGTGTTCCTGCAGGGGACATAGCAGCAATTCTACTAATGGTAAACCTGCTATTACTTATTCCACTATTAGAACCTCATTCTTTAAAATGTTCAAATTCAGTGATAACTTTTGAGTATATATTATATTACACTTTCATTAATATTTTTTGTATTAAATCCCAGGCTAAACTTCTTAGTGCTGTAGGTTAAAACACAATTCATTGAAGGCCTCTCATGGGTTTGATAAGAAGCATTAAAAAAAATTAGATCATTTGACGGTGGTAATGTTTTACAGTACAAGTAAACACATTCATATTTCCACACACCTCTGCAGAATCCTTTGAGATTTTTATAAAAATGTGGAATGCTTTATCCTGCACACTGTGGCATCTCTGCTCTGTCTATCAAATAGACACATGGGTCAGCAGGTTGTTATACATTAATAACACAGTCAGAGCATATGTAAGTGATTCATAACTGACATTTATCAAGTCCAGCTCTCGTGATCTGACTGCCCAAACCTGGACACCCAGGAACAACTTAGAAACACATTAAAATAGTAAGAAATTCAAGCAGAAGACAGGGTCACATACTCATATGGGTAATAATTATGAGTTTAAACACATGTTTAGTAGCATAGAATACAGTTGAGGTTGTAATTTATATTTTTAGTACATTCTCTAAAAGCTAAAAAAAAAAGAAAAAAAAGAAAAAAAGGGGAATTAAATGTGCATTATCTTTTTTTGGTCCAGTTTGTGTCTTTTGTTCAATACAGCATCAGCATCACAGTTTATTCCTCTCCTCTTCATGTTTTCACAGCAGTAAGCTGTTAATGGAAGCAGAGGCTGCTGGCTGTGTCTGGCAATGAAAATAAGACCCATGTAGGGAACCAGACTGGTGGAGAGAACAAGAGGAGATGAGATATGTGAGTGCATGCGATGCAGGAGAGCTCAGAGGGAGGGAATATTATCCATTTCCATCCTAATACCCTTTGCCATTTCCATTTGGTATTGCTTGTGGTGTTTAGCCAATAAAGAAACTTCTCAAGCATCAATCCAATGCCTCTTTCTCACCACTTTACAGCATGAAGCAGAAACCATATAGCTCAGAGAGGTATATTTTGTACAGATCTGAGGTTAAAAATAAGTATAAGTGTTAAATTCAAAGACCTTCTCTAAATAGGAAAAAAAAGATAAAAATATAAATCTTTTAATGATGCCTTATATGATTGTTTTGTAACTAACCAACTATGGTAGTTAAACAAAAATTCAATGAAATTATCTTCTATGACAGTAGAGGGCTCCATGGAATAAAGTATTTTCAAGATAACTGGTGATGATACAACGCATGTTGTTAAGCTCCACAGGCTGGATGAATCTAGGGCAAGAACGGGAAAGACAACGCTTTTCCCTCCATCACGACTATCCCTGACTCACCCTTAAGCAAGGCTCTTTGCAATGGATGAGAAACGTTTTTGACGACACACCCTTACTCTTCATAACATACAAGCCGAGGGAGCTCCACTTCCCTCAGGTTCCACTGCACTGACTCATTCTTTCCCACTGCCCCGTGAAGGTCCACAGTTGGAAACAGCGTTCTAGCTCTGTGCAGACCGTGACCCTTGACGGCCAGTGTGGAGTGAGAAAACAGCTGCTGCTCCGGGAAGGAGCGCAGTCAAAATTGGTTTGTGAGATGTTAGATGGCTATTGTACAATATAATTAGTCCCTTAAGGAGAGGGGTCAGGGCTGTCAGCAGTAGGTGGGATGTTAGCATCAAATGAAAATAAATATCTTTGCCAATGACAGCAGCCACAACTACAGCATGAACTGGAGATTTTTCTAAGTGGCCCAGAAAAAGAAATATATGAGGTAAAATGAAAACTGCAGTTTTTCTAGTCACATTTCTGCTGTTGTACAGCGCCACCCAGTGGTTGATCTGGGATTTATAGTCCAGTAATGAACCAGATTCTTGACAAGTCAAACCATGAGGGTATTATCCACAATTAAAGATAAAGAAATAAATCATAGTACAAATGATTAGTACTGACAGAAAATAGCTTATCTTATTGCTTGATGAACCAAGGGTATCATACTACTATATTTTACTACTACTACTATTATAATGCAACCATCATACTAAAAACAAACTAAAACTACTTTAATAAAGCTAAAAAAAAATCTAATATATAGAAAAAGTATATTAAAATGTTTGGCTTTGACAACAAAACAAGCATAACGACACACTAATTAATATTTTTATTCAGATTTGGATGACTTTTTCACAAAAAAACCCTACAATATAATAATAATAATAATAATAATAATAATAATAACAATAACAAACAAAAGCTAAATAAAAACTAGACAGAATCTACAAAATTGTGAACAACTAAATTAACATAAGCAAGCCCTAACAGAAATGTAAATGAAGTAAACAAAATATTAAACTATAATACTCCTATGAGGTTCATTTTACTCTCACCTACACAGCAAGGGAGCCCAGTTTCTTGCTAATGCTTTATCCAGTCAGACGTCTAAATTGTGGATTTATTTTATAATAAACAAGTGTGCATGAGTTAATGAAAGACAGATCGCTCTGCTGAAAACATTAAACAGAAGGAGAAATGATAGGATCTGTAACTATAAATTTTCTTGGCCTTAGAGGGAAGCATTTTATGGTGATTCATTTTACAGACCAGGAGCTGGAGGCTCCATTATCACCTTCCTGGATTAAGCTGTGACTGCTGACAGGCACATAGGGTGAATAAATGTCAGAGCACATGGCTACTTTGTGGGTCAGATTTAGGCATCACAAAATGCTGAATGTAAAGATTTAGATTTATGAGCAAGGGTGTCAAAAGCAGAGGACTGATTTATGATCAATTTGCCATATTGCAATATGCAGAGGTGATCACCAAAATCAAATTAATAACTTTATTTTCTGTTTTGTAAGACATTCAGCACACTTTCAGCTATACCATGATCACACTCTGATCTTACTTTGCTGCAGCAATGTCATGCATCTCAATGCACACTAGAAAACAATGTTTGTAAGACTTTTTTGATATGTTCATAATCCTGGTTTTGGTATATTAATAATCCACAATTTCATATCATTATGATTTCATACACACACACACTCTATAGTATAGATCCTAAATTTATAAAAGCAGTCTACCGATTGTGTTTCTTCTGAGACATGGCAGCAGGTTTTGTAGTTTGGAGTTGTGACTCTATAGTAGGGGAATTTCTTTAAAGTCAGCAGTAACATTCCCTGCTAAACACATATAAGAAAAAAAAAACAAAGTCCCTTACAAAAACAGCACCTGTATCACATCCTATCCATAACCACACATACAAGGCATCAACGAGCAAGCAGGGATGAAACTGTTATTGAAAGCAGTTCAGACTTGGATTATGGTTCTTTAATTTGTTACTGTTCAAAGGTGCAATATGTCAAAGAAAAAGCGCAAGGAGTTTTAAAAATCATAAAGTCTCCCATAAATGCTGGGTACACATAAAAAAATGACAATTTTACTTTTCCTGGATGGCCACTGACTAAACAGTCCTCCTTCCTCAGGACAAGGTCAGACCTAACCTCCTGTAATTATTCTGAGCATAATTAAAGTACTTGGATTATTTTTACATGGCCGTGGGACAAAGGTCTTATGATAACATCATACACTCATCTGAAAACAAAAACCAGAGATCTCAGTTTGATTTGTTTCAGGAAAGCCGTGGTGGGTTAGAAGTTGGGAACACAAGAGTTTATCTGTGTGGTAAATTTGCTGCTAGGAAGAGGGAGGACAGAAGGACCACATTTATTTAGACTGAAAAAACAAAAATGTACTTTATCAGTGTGTATATACATATTTAATTTTCCATGACAGCCTCTGCACCCTTTGTGACCCCTTTACCACAGGTTAACATTTTAAGGAGAAGCTTCTCTTCCTGGCTGTAGCAAACTCTGTTGTCCACGCCAACCATGTAGCAAAGGCAAACAAACACCACATGGGAGCCATTTAAGAGGCACAACCAAGCAAAATGAGTCTTTAATAACACTCTGCGGAGGGCCTTGTAATTGCAAGTGAGTGGAACATTTTCTAATTATAATCACTCACAGGCACACACTCATTTCTTGCGCCTTATGTAGCCTAGCATGCCCTGTTAGCCAGTAGCTAGCTGTGCGGCTAAAACCACATGAGATATTGGAGATTGCAGGCTGGCAGGGTTCGTTCTGCTCCGGTTGGGTTTTGGGTCAAGGTTGGTTAGCTGAGTAAACACTATGTGAAGTGGGCAGAACGTGTGTGCTGTGAGATTCAAAACAAAATCAAGCAAAGTACAAATTTTCCTTATGTTTGGCACAAGTTTGAAGTTGTGTTGTTTCTGGTTAGCAATTAGGGGATGTGACTGTCGACATAATTATAACTTCCTAATTGCAACTGGCGGGTTCCAAGTTGGATTCCAGATTGGAAAACAAAATTTTACTTTCTTTTTATTGGCATATTTCCTACCAGGAATTCCAATAAGATGTTTGTTTTTATGTAATTCTACCACAAGTACATATGTTGATTAAACCTGTTGAACTTCCAAAGTTCAGGCCGGAAAAAGCATCAAAATAGCAATATGGGTTGGGTTTTTTTGACATGCTTAGAAAGAGTTCGGAAGTGCAGATATTTAAACAGGGGTTTTAACCCTGTAAAAGGACTTAATTCCTCTGGATGTCTCTGTTGAGAAGTTTAACCTCTGCTGTAAAATCTGCAAAATCTTCATTGACATTGTCTGCAGTCATCCAGCACTACATCTGTTTTCTGAGCACATAACAGTTTTTAGTTTTTTCCTCCACTGACTACTGTGTCGCCTTTGTATCTGCTGCTCCACCACACAACAGCTTGAACCTGTCACTGTGAACTGAAAGCACATTCAGTGACCTTAAACCCATAGATCAATGTGCATTTTATCAGTAGCAGCTCTATTGACTGGTAACTGAGAGCAACAGTCTTCTTGTCTCAGGCAGAGTTCCAGTGGCTGATCTGCTCTGACCTCTTTGTCATCACAGTACTGCTGTAATTAACAACCAGTATGTAGGAGAGTAAATGGATGGAAACCAAAACACTAATCTTATAAGCTTAGCACCAAACGTACCAGCACCTCTGGGCTTACTTCTATTTGCCTCCATTTTGGATGACACACAGTTTGTGCTTTTATTATGGCAACAGATCTTTGGTGCTTAAAAATACCACAGCCCCAGTTTCTAAAGCCAGCGAGGACTTTTTCCTCAGTGGACTGTTTGTGAGGAAGTTATCGCTGGGGTTATTCGTAGCGTTGAAAGATTAATTACTAACTAGCGGTACTTTTAAGGAAATTATTATTTTTTAAATTGCTGTCACTGCTTTCTTCTGTTTCAGCAAAGCTTAAGAGTTGAAGAAATCAAGAAAAGAAAAACAAATTTGCTTTTACTTCGGACTAGCCATCCCTTTAGCTCATTCACATGAAGTGGATTAGCTATAACAGAAATTAGGGAAGTTGCAAGCCAGACACAGCAGAACATTCTTTGGATCCAGACCTTCGAGTCCGCCTGTTGCTTGATATCAGACAGCATGACAACCCAAGCTGAACCTTTCTCCTTTATCAATAGTTCTCCTTGACGAGGACTGGGAGCAGAGCTCTAGCCGTTGAGATTTGCATACACATACACACTTGCACAATCTGAGTTTGAAGGGAAATTCATAGGGAAAAATGTATTTATTTATGTTTGTCAAATACTTTTTAATTGGGAGTCCAGATATCAATAGAACAAGAGTCCGTTTACCTTGAAAAGTTAGACACAGCTAATAGTTCACGTGTTACATATTCTTTTTTGAAACCAGCTTTCGAAAACATAGACAAATTTGGACGAGAATACATTTTACTCGCACTCACTGAGCTGCCTCTGGATATCTTTAGCATCTGCTAGATTTTGTGCTTCAGTGAGAAGGTCTGCTGGAAGAGAATGTGTGTTTCTCTATGGGAGTGTGTGATGAATAGCATTTGGCTGTCACCCAAGTCAGACAGCCAGTGTGCTCTCCAAACCTCCAGACAGTTGTTAACATACAGCCCACCTGAGACCCCGGGCTCATAAATTAGAACCATTTAGCCGAGCTGTCTGTCCACCTATCCAAACAGAAGCTGACAGACTTAGTCTTTCTTTCCTTGGAAATTGCTATGAGGTGATCATGATTCAATACTTCCTCAGCAAAATTCACCCTAATTTTCTGATGTTTCCTCCATTATCATAACTGAAATGTATTTGTGATGCTCTCATTTGCACTGCACAGGGGCACAAAGTCTTACAGTTTTTTTCCCCATTCTTTTACTTATAAATGTATTTTGCAGTACATCACATATTTATTGTTTGAATGTGATGAAGAGTTCAGAGAATTAATTTCTATTATTTAAAAGAGTGAAACATTGTTTTATATTGTAAAGTAAAATTCACTGAAAGTATGTTTTAAAATTGTTGGAATGGTGTTTTATAGCTATATTGCATATAAATCAGCTTTGGGTAAAGAAATCCTGTTTTTCAGCTGCTTTGCTGCAATTTTGTGAAGCGTTTATCAGCCAAAGAGCTGTTCTGTTTGTTAGTGATTTGTAAGTTTTGTTAGATTAACCTGACAGATAGAAAAGCACAGCCGCCATTAAAGCGTCTGATTATAGCTTACTGGCCATGCCTGTAACATAGGAAGCTACCTACAGGTGATATCTACAGGAATAGAAACAACCAATGATGCCCATTTAATGGAGTCACTGTATTTGAAATGGATGGCAGGAAAGTTTTACTGTGCTGCCAGCACCCACAGCCACACAGTGCTCACTGGTGAACACCACAGCAAATATCTACTCTAACAAGTGATTTATTGCTGTGCTAAACCAGATATATTCCCTGTGCTAGTTGCAGTCAGGGAAATGTGATGTCTGCATGTGAAATTCAGTTACATTTGACACGTGAATCTTGATGTATATATAAATATTAAAACTGAGTCTCACCCAAAAAACTTTTTATAGTTGCCTACTATAGCTAGTTTAATGGAGTGCCATCTAAGAACACTGTGTGCCAATTACTGTTTAAATATAAGAATGAAACCATTTGCAAAGTAGATAAAATAGAGATGGACCAGTCTAATTGTGCTATAAATGACAGTGATGAATTTGGAATTGCAAATATGTTTTTAAACTACACTTACAATCACACAGCTTTTGGCTTTTATTAGAAAAAGAGATCAAATGAAATATATAAAGCTTCTCATAAAATATGGCCACCCGACTTATGCATGCATTCCCTGTGAGGTATGCTATATAATTCGTTCATATAATTTATTCCCACTGCACGAGGTTTTATCTTAAAGCATGGTCTGTTAGGGCTGCACGGTGGTACCACGGTTATCTTACAGCAAGGGGCTCTTGGGTTTGAATCCACCATCTGCCTGGGGCTTTTCTGCGTGGAGTTTGCATGTTCTCCCATGTCTGCGTGGGTACTAGGGGCTTCCTCCCACAGTAGGTTAATTGATCATTATAAATTGCCTGTGAATGTGAATGCAAGTAGTTGTCTTTCTTTCTGTGATAGCCCTGTTATAGACTGCTCCCGCCTCTCGCCTTATGGTACCTGGGATAGGCTGTGAGCCTGAATTGGATAAGTGGAAGAGAATGCATGGATGGATATGGTATTGAGGGAGAGTAGAGCAGTTTAGGATCTATCTTGTTATGTTTCTCTGCTGCCCTCTAATGGTGTTAATATGTGAACCAAGAGTTTCCCTTTAAGTAAACAAGTAAGTCAGTCAGTCAGTCATTCAGTCTGTCATTCAGTCTGTCTGTTGTGCCACTTGATCTGTCGAGATCACAAAAAATATATGAACATGAAACATTTGTTACAACAGATTGTAACAAATGTAACAAGTGTATTCTGATTGCACCCCTGCCAGGACCGTTGTTCTCACGACTGTCAAAGCAGTTCTGAAACAGGTTTCTCATAACACAGACTCACCTGTGCAGAAGACACTGAAAATGTCACAAACTTTTCACATATGTCAGAACAGACAAAATCATGAATTAAAACCCTTTCTTTTTTAACAGTTAGACGCCAAATGGCGTAATACTTTTATCAAAATCTTACTGACTTACAGTTACAGTACTGAAAAAAATGTAATCTGATGTAGCGTACAAAGATTTCAGACACAAAAATGAAAAATGTAAAGGATTTATTTGATACTTTACACAGTGTTTTTACTGAAACTGAGAGAAACAAGATGATACATGTGAAACTATGTTCTTCTACTTCTTCTTTCTACTGCTCCCTTTAGGGGTCGCCAAAGTGAATCACCTTCCTCCACCTCACCCTCCTCTCCCTTTGCATGTGTTCCTTCGCTACATCCATGAATCTTCTCTTTTCTTCCTGTCTGTCGTGTCAATATATCCTTTATCTTACTCTGCACATATCTAAACCATCTCCTTGGCTTTCTATCTTTGTCTCCAAACCGTCTGTCCCTCTGATGTGCTTATTTCTAATTTTGTCCATACTGGTCACACCCATCTTAGGATCTTGAACTCTGCAACTCCAGCTTGGCCTCCTTTCTTTTTGTTAGTGCCCATACATCATAGCAGGTCTCACTACCCTCTTGTACACCTTCCCTTTCAGTCTTGCTGATATCCTCAATCGGAAATTTCTTGTGATACTATATGCATCAGAAACATATACAGTGAAAAGCTATATAGTATATATACAGCATATACTTGCGTTTAATCAGCACTGGCATGAGATGCACATGTGCCACAAGACTGAGAGCATGTGTTTCTATTTGTTTAACTAAACCTCATTAAATATAATTGTAATGCCTACATGAGCTTGTTGTTGTGTTGCAAAAACTCCTTTACTTAAAGTACTATCCTTCGCCATGTGCTTTTTGTATTTTTATATTATCTAAAACCTATTTTCACATTATGTCAGCTAATCTTATATTTATTTAGTTATGCGACAGGTAAATCTCTCAAATAATATTTCTGGCACGTCACTGTAAAACACAACATCCACCAGGAGGGGGTGCTACAACACAAAACATTTTCTTGTCTCTGTAAACGTGCTGTGTTTATGAAACTGTTATGACTTAAACACATCCACAAACCCTACTGTGAGTACAGCTGAGGCTTTTGAAATATGCTCCAACCCCAAAATTACAAAACCCCGAAATAGTGTTCCAGGGAAAATTTCTGCCACATACATTTATTTTAAGTGCATAATAACATTTGCATTGCATAACTCATGGCTGGACCGCCATCCAACCTCAAGAATTTCAGTGAAACACTTTCTTTCCTGCCTAGATACACAAAGGAAGGGGCTGGATGTTTCCAATACATGCAAATATATTTGATTAATCTCCTTTATGTATTTTACTCAAGAGTGACAAAATATTATTGTTATTATATAAATAATGTTTAAACCTGGATTCAAAGGAATTCCAGTGTGAAAAAAGGAGTCCTCCTTTCCTGGCATCTTTTATAAGTTCATAAAGCTGCTCAGCGATGGAAATATGTGGATAGCAGTTTCCATAATGAACACCACCATTTCCACTGCCTCTAGCTCCAATATAATTTAATAGCCGTTGTGGTAATTGAGCAAGTCTGTTAGGTGTTACGTGTTAATGTGTCTTAATTACAGAATTGACTCACGGGGCTGTCTGTGTGTGGCACGGACTAAAAGGTAGTCTGATATAAAAAGAAAAAGCTCAGAGACATTAAAAGGATGAGTCCACACATTTTATTAAATTCATATTAATGATTTCATTATTCAGAGCAGATTGTATTAATATTCTGGTCTGGAACCATTTTAGCATAGAAAACAAATGGATTTGGAACTAATGTTTTCATAATGAACAAGACTTTTTCTTCCCTCCCTGTCTCGTACAAGCTCAATCTAGTTTGTAATATCTTTCAGACAAGCTGAAGTGTGGAATAGATTCATGCCCACAAAAGGCTGATAAAATCCTTATCTGTGATTAAAATTCACTCTGCTCTCATCGTTAATATGCTTATTA
This sequence comes from Etia nguti, assembly GCA_015106755.1. Lineage (NCBI taxonomy): Eukaryota > Metazoa > Chordata > Actinopteri > Cichliformes > Cichlidae > Etia > Etia nguti. The sequence continues at coordinate 9,046 of VUQG01000877.1, read as the reverse complement.
GATTTTTTTCTTCCTTTTATTTGATGGAGAGATTATTACCATTTGTGTAGTGGTGGCATTGTGGCTTGTTCCGCTGAAGCGCTGCTGGTATCGTCACACCATCGACTCCAGTCTGTTTAAACGTGGTTGCCGGTTTGCGGAGCTGAAACTTTCAGAGCTCCTTTATGTGTCACAGAGATCAGAAAAGTGTGTTGGGCCTTTGAAGGAAAGTAGGTGGAAAAGACATACATTTCTGACCTTTAAAGGAAACACTTCATTGACCTATGAAGGAGTGTGTAGTTTCTCCCTGCAAACCTATGACAATCATTTTGGCTGGGCCTTTCAGATCTGACCTTTTTCAACCTTTCATACTGAGGTTTTTGATTGTTAGTTGAGACCAGTTGGCCTCATGGTTATGGAGATGGATTGCACTGGATCCCAAAGGTTACATAACAAAATCCTGCAAGCAGCTGTTCCATCGTACTGTAGACAAAAATGGGTGTTGTGATTCTGCTACTTATCTTAGTCCAAATCGTGGGGGCAGCAGTCTAACAATGATTTTCTTAATAAGTCGAAATTTCTGAGTTCCAAGTCAGAATTTGAACCTCAGTTTGGTTGGAGCAACCCCAAGTTAACAATCCAAGATGGTGGCAGTGAACACTAAACACTAGTACAACAATTTATATAAAAATTCTAATCTGTAATGCCAATATTGTGTATTTATGACTCACTAAAAAATCGATTTGCAGAGTTCTGACCATGCTCTATCTATGAGTGTGCTGCAGCTGTGTTTTTAAGTGCAAAAAAACAAATATTATGCTTTTTTGCTAGGGATATCGGAGTAGCTCTACCTTGCTAAAGAACCATAATAAACCTTGTTTTTCCTTGCTTTTTCTCTGATGCACTAATTTGGGGCTGATATCACTTCCAATTTAGACATCCAAGCACCAAGGTAAAGGGGGGGGGGGAGGGGGGGATCACC
>VUQG01000876.1:0-23586 GCA_015106755.1 Etia nguti | reverse complement strand
GTGCATTATGTGCATGCTTGCATGTTTCTATGTAGTGTATCTTTACAGCCCCCTTGTGAAACCTCAGGCGACTTAATTCAGTGTTTCCAGTTCAGTCCTTTCCTGCTTTGCCTCCCTATTCTCTCAGTTATGTTTTGTTTTAATATCTTTTTTAATGTAATGGAACTTAAAAGTGTATAAAAACATATATTATTGCTAAGAAAAGCGTAGGTAATCACATTAAACGGAGAAAACAACCACATTTTGTTGCTTTTGTTGTCTGGGAAGTTTTTCTCTGCAGTGATATTTACACCGCGCTCTTTATTCCTGCTGGAGTGATTTACTGTAGATCGATAGGACACCCTATCCGTTCCTTTTTGGTCTAATCCTGTTGAAGAATATCTATCATCTTAATAAGACATAGATCCATTAGAGATAATTAATGTCACAGTTAAATCGGCTGCTGGCAAAGATTATCGTCACTCTGTATCATGTATTGCTTTTCCTCTCTCTGAGCTTTTTAATCCAGTGTCCTTCTTCTTGATCTTCTTTAGAATTTAGCTTTTCCGTCTCATGAACTCATGAGCTAAAGTCAAAGTTATAAACAGGTGATCCTCTATGCACACGCCTTGACTGAGCACACTGATGCAACATAGAGCTAATTTCAAGACAACAGAGGCGTTGCTGTCATCTTAACTCTGAAAAACACATTGTGCAAATGCATGCTTGAAAACGTTATACACATGTGTCCATCTGACCACTGTGTGCAGTTTTTTTGTTTTTTTTTACACAGGTGCGCATGTGGTTCCCCTCTCCTGTAAATCTGGGTCAGCAGCAGACAAGCGATGATGAACTGCACAAGGGCTGCAGCTCTCCCTCATGTTGATATTTAGGACTACAGGGAGCTCTGTAACAAAACATCTCTTGCGGTGTCGTCTGAGTCACAGCTCTGGTTGTAATTAGTGGATGATTTATGTAATGTAATATAATAATAAATGCATTACCGGATCATTTTCAAGTGTTACCTCTGAGATCATGGGGACACTCTAGTCTATGCTTTTATGCTTGGAAGTATGAAAAAAGGGGTATTGAGCATGGCTTGGTTGTCTCTTGGTTGTGGAGCTGCTCTGGTGTAAATAGTTGACTTGCATCTAATAGACTCCTTCCTGAGGCCATTGCCCAAAGTGTGTTCTGTCACCTTGCTTGGTTAAATAAGAAAAAAATCCTGTGTCTCCCCTGAGGCTTTAGTCAACACAGTATAGGATGTTGCAAGCAGATGGGGCCAGCTAGCCTAAAGGCAGAGAGAGAGAGAGAGAGACCTATAAGGATTTTAATTGTAAGCCTGCAAATGGTACAATCACTTTCATCTTCTGCTTTGGAATTTAGACCTTAAGACCTGCATACAGTACAATGTCACTGCCATTAACATCACCGTATTGCCAATTCTAGTTGCTTCACTGTAAAAGATACATAAGACAATCTGTCACAACAGGGGCGCCTCTGCTTTGCTTTACAGAGACGGACCTTTATTTTCAGAAAGTGCTGCTGTCACGGTCCAGAGGACAGGATGCACACAGTCTTTGGAGGACAGATGTGAGTGATGATGTGAGAAACTAGCACAGACTGAAGACAAGGTGAACTAGCTATATGGATAAATTAATTAATGTGCCATCGCTGTGCTCTGAGGGCCTCTGATGGTTTCTTGGAATTCATGGCTCGAGTTTGCCTCTGCCATGCATGACTGAGTGAGTTTATTAGGCGATGGATTGAAATAGATTGAAAAGTGCTCTACTGAGGGAAAAAATGAAAGCAACGGCCTTAAAAATATTTTTTAACAGTTGTGTGATAGTGCAAGCTAATGAAATAGATAACAAGGGAACATGGACTGTATTATTCACTGCTCCCTCCACATTTTTCAGTGAGGGTAAAATAATACATGACTGCCTCCCTGTGGTCTGGAAGCAAAGCAAGCTTTATTTAAATGTGATCTTTTTTTTTTTCTTCCTGGTGTTCTGTTTAAAAATACTTATCAACAAAAGGGAGCTAATTCCATTTTTTAAATAAAAATCATGTAGCCCGTTGTACTCTTGTCAGGTAAACTTTACACAACTCAATTTTTTTTTTTAATCTATAAATATTCAAAAGTAATTCATATTTAGTTTATTATTATTAATAAAGAATTAGTATATTATTATTTCTTGTTTGCTATTTTTGCATTATTTTTAATGGTAACACCTTTAATGTACACATGATTTTACCCAATGACCACTTTATTAGGTACACCTGCTGAACTGCTGATTCACGCAAATCTAATCAGCCAATCACATGGCAGAAACTCATTGCATTTAGGTATCTGGCCGTGGTCAAGATGATCTCCTGAAAATCAAACTGAGCAACAGCATGGGGAAGAACGGTGATTTAAGTGGCTGTGGTTGTTGGTGCCAGAGGGGCTGGTCTAATTCAGAAACTGCTGATCTACTGAGATTTTACCACATGACCATCGCTAGTGTTCACAGAGAACGGTACGAAAAAGAGAAAATATCCAGTGAGCAGCAGGTCTCTGGTTGAAAATGCCTTATTCAAGTCAGAGGACATAAGAGAATACCCACTCTGCATTGAGGTAATAAGAAGGCAACAGAAACTCAAATAACCAACAGCATCTAGAAATGCAACAGCCCACAGGCATGGCTCCACCCCCTTGACTTCTGGCACAAGACTAGAAAGCTCAGAATTTGATGTAAACAAAGTGTAAGCATGGATCCATCCTGCATTGTAATGTAATGTAATGTTTTAATGGTGTTGAGAATATTTCCTTGGCACACTTTTGGCCCCTTAGTATCAACTGAGCATCATTTAAACACCACAGCTTACCTGAGTTTTGTTGCTGACCAGGTCCATCCCTTTATGGTCACTGTGTAACCATCTCCTGATGACTGCTTCCAGCAGGATAACACTGAATGTCCCAAATCTCAAATAACCTCAAACTGGTTTCATGAACATGACAAGTTCATTGTACTCAAACAGCCAACAATAGTCCTGCAAGCTGCTTTTGTATGCGTGGGATGTGCTTTGTACCCCACAGAACAAAGGACAAACATGTCAGGTTCATATTTTCAGTCGATGTTTGTTTCCAGGTCTGAGTAAAACAGTGTTACACTGCAACTGGGAGGAACAGTAGAAACCATTTTAATCTACATCCAGAAAAACAAATGAATTTGGAATATGTGCAGGGAGGCTAACCGGATTTCAAAAATATTGTTTGGAATCGTCATTTTTACTCTCAAAACATTTGAAGAATCATTTTATGTCACCTTCAGTTTGAACCACATCCATAAAGGTCAAGGCAACACTTCTTCGCTTCACTCCTTCACTCCTTAATTTGCCCAAACGCTGCTTCTCTCTGTCCATTCAGCCATCTGTTTGTTTGTTAATATGGGACTGTTTGTAATAATGCCTCTTTTACACTCTGCTGACTTTCATATTTTAATGATTACGCAAATACGTACGTGGAGTGAGAATGAAGGAAGTCAGAAGAAGGAAATAAGGCCGAGCTTTAGATTTCCTGATATTTAATTCTAAATTTGAAATGTAAAGAAAATGTTGACATGTGGAGCATTCCAGCCCACTGAGTGTAACTCATCAACTTATCAGTTTTTCCTTCTGTCAAAATGTTGATAGGCGTGCACATAAGAAGGCTGGACAGCTGGACCTCCTCATCCCCAAAGCTAAATTCTGTTTCAGAGAGCAAGAGCTTATTATGATTTTATATTTATTTTTTATTGCCTCTAAGGTATCATCTCTAAAACAATAGGCAGTACTTGCACTGTGAAATTATTTATTATTTATGCATCAACAGATAATTATGGCCTATCAGGAAACAAAAAGATCTTCAATGTTTGTTCCGTCTGGCCATAAAATGTGTGGATGTTTATTTGGGACCACTGAAAATATCTTTACGGTCAGTAAGGACAGTTTCATCACAAACATTTTTACTTCCTTTTTTAAGGTCTATGTGTAAGTCAAGAAAAGTCAGTGACAAATGGGTCAAATGCAAACTGTAAACTGTCTCAGAAATTTCAGATTTATATAGTAAATCCTCATTGTTTTACACAACAAAGTGTTGAGAAGTGTTGCTGAAGAAGAATCAGCTATTGTTCATTAGAATTCACTGAGGGCAAATAAGAGACTTAGAAGAAAATCCCTTTGCAGTAAACTTTATTTACATCACAGGCCCCCTGTGCCCTTACATCTCTTTATGTAAACCTGGAAACATTACATTCATTGCACAGAATGTCCAGCATTTCCTGGTTAACGATATTTTTTCATCTTAAAACTACATTCAGCATGTTTCCACATGCAAATCATTTAAAATCTTCTTTAGAAAATAAATCTACTAAAGTTATGCATTTAAAAAAAATGGATTCTCACAACTGAGTGTTTTAGCAGGATTTCTTTTTTTTAGTTTAAATGTCAAGGCTCCTCCAAAACTCAATCAATCCACTTAGACTGGTTTTTAGCTTGATTTGCGTCATGAACATTATGAAACCATTAACTGCTGACTACCAAAATTAATTAAAAAATGTTCATTTTATTCCCATTTTTATCTAAGCACAATACTCACAAGGGGTTAAGAAAGGTTCCCTTTTGTGAGCGGTAACCACTGTGTTTATGTAATTATGGTTTAGATACTATGTTGCTGTTTACTATAATCATCATTGTTTCAACTTGTAACTGATTATTATCTTTACAACTGTGGATTGAGTGAGTTTAGAAGGAGCTACTTGCACATAGATCACACAAAGCCAGTGAAAAGTTGGATGAAGATGCATGCTCTTCCTTTCCACTTCTCTCCAAAATGCAAATAGAGCAGTTTTAAGGTAATGTGCAGAAATTCAAAAGCAGGATAATAGAAATTCTGAAAATTGCAATTCATTAAAAATCATCCTTTTAAAAAAATGTGTGGGATCTAATAATCTTTCATACATTCACTGTCTGTATGTGATAGTACCATATATTTTTCCAGTTTTTCCAGTTCTCCCAATGCTTTTCCTTTTCTTTTAACCACTCTTTGCTATCCACAGATCACCCCTACATCTTCCGCATGTGAGCAGTTGTGTTTCCCAACCCTGGACCTCTTGCACTCGAGCAGTGATCTCTCCCCACCCTCGCACTCCACATCATCCAACAATATCCTAACACTGTTGTCCGCCTCCCCCAGGGCAGCCCTCTTCATCACTGCCAGCGCAGTTGAGAATCCAAGCTGACGACACACGACGCTACCTGACTTGATGGTGAAAAGGTCATCGCACACTGTACCCCACTGGCCACGGATGAAAATCTCCACTCTGCCTCGATCTGGCAAACCTTCGGCACTTACAAGTCTAACTGAGCCAACCCGCAGCCTCCACTCTCCTCTTGCTCTCTTGTAACCTTGACCTCTACCTCGTCCTCTCTGCCTCTTAAATACTTGGTTGCCCTCTCCTGCACTTTCCAGCTTCTCTCCAAGCCACAGTTTCTCTTCCTGTGTTTTAAGCAGCGTAGTGTTGATTAGTGGTCTCTGGGGCCTGTAGGATGGTACAAGGGGCGTCTGGCTGAAGTACGGTGGCCATGCTGTGGTCATCCTATGGTCAGGAGCTTTTGGATAGGGTGTAGAGATTAAAGTCATGTCGGGCTGCTTCAGCAATTTTGTGGATGGAGTAGTAAGGAGTTGTGGTTTAAAATACTGTGAGGTGGTGCTAGGGGGGTACTGAAGGGGTCTCCCATGTCTCCCTGTTGAAGGTGTGGTGATGGTTGGGGTTTTTGCAATCCTAGATGAGTCTGCAGTCGTGGAGGCTGTGCGATAACCTGATGAAGACACAGAATCACCCTTTTTATTTGATTATATGTAGTTTTATGAAGCGCTGAAGCTAATGTTAATATTAAAAAAAAGTTTGACATTTTGGGAAACAGAGGTTGGTTTGTTATTAAGAATCAGATGCAGAAGAATCGCATAAATAAGATGATATTTTAGCGATTAGTTAGCCTGCTGGGAATGGGGTTATGTGCAAAGTTAGCAAGTTAGCTAGCTATACTACACATTATTTTTTTAATATCATTTAAATAAAGTGTAAATACATCTAGCAAATTTCTGTATTCAGACAAAAAAATGTTAAACATGTAAAACCACCAGCATTATTTTGGTCTTTTTTTATGTAAGTATTTAAATAACATGTCATGTTGTTAAAATGCTAGCTTTAGCTGTGCAGGTAGCCATATTGTAATATCTTTTTGCACTCCGTATTCTAGCTAAGCTAAGCTAACTAATTAAGACACAGCACTGACCTTATCAGCTGGAAGCACATTTCCCAAAATGTTAAACTGCTTTAGGACAATTTTTCATTGTACTATTTGAGAAAGGAAAAATAATATCGATCACAAAGGAAGGACGTAGACACAGACACAAAAGGATGAATGTCCAAACTGAGGCTGATGCAGAACAATTTATTCATAATAAATTATGCCAAAACACCCGATTTAAATTAAAGCAGTGCAAAAAACCTAACGCATAAATAAGCACCATTTATCCTGCTTTAGCTTCTTGAACCAGCCAAAGAATAGCATGTTAGCAGGTCTGAAGTTGGGATTTAAAGCCAATTTAGTCAAATCCACCATACCTGAGTCTGGAAATGCCTGTGCAAATGCAAATGGCTTAGTCTGAATAATTAAACTTGTGATTAAAACTAAGCCAAGAGGGTGAGGCAGTAAACTCAGTTATAATTAAGCTAAACAACAATTTTACATCATTTTATCTGCAAATTATGCAAATTAGTTTCCATTCTCCATGTTTATGTTCCAGTGCACAGACTTGCTGAACTGTAAAGACTGGTGAGATTTTTACTTTGCCTTTTTTACTAGCCATTTAGGTTATAGTAGAGCTTATCTGCCTCACCAAAGTGGAGAAAATGTCCCAAGGGCGTATTTATCAAACTTTTAAAATCATTTTATGTGTTATTTATTTCTATATAAATATTCACAATTTGAGCCCTGCCTAAAAATGATATCCACACTAAAATTACAGTATTTCTCATTAATCAGTTCAAATCAGTGTGTAAAACCAGTTAAAAGGCCAAAAAACTATTTAGTAAAATAGTTTGTTGAAGAAAAACATAAACAACACTTAAAACAATTTAAATATAATTAAATTATAACATTGTAACACGAACTTTAGGAGCTAGCGCTGATACTTTTTAATCATTAGAAAGCCTACATAGTTTTTATAGCTACCTTATTCCAAAAAGGTGTGATTTTGCCCCCCAAAAAAAAAAATCTAACCTAACCTAATTAGCACTTAAGCCTAATTTGAAAAGGATTTTACTCAGAAGCAAAGATAAATTTAGTAATTAAGGTGTAAAAATGTGAAACAAAATCAGAATGTAGAAGAAGAAACCACCAGTTTTGGCGGTGCTGGCTTCTCCTCGTGCCACGTTGTGAACCAGTCTCGTGGACTTATCATTAGTCTTAATAGTCAAATTAGTGGTTGGGTTAACGGTTTGGCTAGAAGTTGGGTAATCAGTGGAGCTAGCCTGAAAAACGGGTACACCAGCAGGCCTACCAGTGGACGAGGTTGTGGCAGGAGTTGTTGCTGCCATCTGGACAGTTCTTGGCTTTACTGTTGTGGACGAGGCTGATTTTGTTGTGGTTTTAAGAGCCGGTGTTGTTGTTGGTAACGTTGTCTTTCTTGTTGTTTTTCTTGTTGCTGCTGTTGTTGGCGGAGGCTTTGGTTTTTTTCTTGTTGGCATTGGAGGTTTTTTTATTATTATTCTTGTCTTCTTTTTAGTTGTTGTAGGTTTTGTAGTGGTCGTTGTAGTAGGAACAGCTGTGGTGGTTGGTTTCTTGTTGATTACATACTCTGCAAAAAAGAGAAAAATAAAATCAAAAGAATTGTGCAGTGCTAAAAACCATCAGTTTGATACCTGATGCAAGAAACTGGTTTGATTTGGTAGATTTGTCAATTTTCAGTGCTGCCATTAAAGTGATCAATCGGAGACATCAAGGAAAGCCAAAAGAAACCACATGCATATTAGGACAAGGAAGTTGAAGAAAAACACACCACTTTAAGACTTTTTCTTTTACCTTCTTTTGGGTGGAAATGAATTAGTTTTCCTTTTATCTTAACAGGTGAAGGCTTGATGCTACATTTTCCTGGTGGTGCTCTCCTGTTTCCAAGAAAGAAAAAATTAGTACACATGCAATAGTGGGTACTATAAGCACATATGTATCTTTTATGGGTTTTTTTAAAAAAAATTTTTAAATGGTGTTTAGCACCACTTTAATTTTTGTGTGTTTTAGTGCGGAAAAGCAGTAAATGAAGATAGATCAAATAAATAAAATAAAAAAATCAGTTTTTCTTCTTTCTTTTTGCCATGATTGGTTAGAGAGGGATGGAAGATGGTTGTGCTCTGAGCTGCATACTTTTGTTCTTTTAACATTTTTCTGTAGTGTACTTTATTAACAGCATTACAACTCTTAAAACCTCCATCATACATAATTATGGGGTTCACACTCTCACACCTTAACGTCACACACCCATGTAGTTTAATGAGCATTTAACTGCTGATGAAGTAAAGTGCTGCGCTGGCAAGTTACCTGGAAGGGTCCACTATTTTATAGATAACGCCACCTCTGGCTGTTGCACTCGGGACTCCTGTGGCTAAGAAATACAGTTCACCTGGAAAAATTCACAGAGGAAATGGAGAAAGAGAGCAGCACGCAGAGATGGCAGAACATGAAAAAGACAAATGGGGAGATTTAAAAAAAAATAGGAAGAGGCGAGCCAGAAAAGAAGGAGATGAAAAAGGAACAACAACAGGAACAGAGGGAAATATTTATAATGACAACAGATGGGAGACAGAAATAAAAGAGGTACATAAATAGCAAAATGGGGGAGAAAGAGAGAGACCAAAAGACCAAATAGGTTACAAAACACTACTCAGGTGAAAAATATTTTAAACTTTGCTTTAACCATTCGTCTCCAATTTGCTTCCTGAAATTATCAGGAAAGAAGAGAAATACGATTTTTTAAAGACCAACACAAACCTAAACGTCTCCTAACTTAGAAATCGTACAGTTTAGTAGTAATTTAATATCATCAACAATAATACCAGTAAAAATATCCACTTTGGTACTTCAGATACCAAACTATATGTGTACTAGTTAGAAATAATTCTTTCTTTCCTTCCATGTTAAGCCACATAGACCTAGAGACCAGTAGGAAACCCGCTGGAAACCAAAGACATGTAGAAAAAGAAATTGTATTTCCGGACCAGATGGTGAGTGTTTGCTCTTGCTAGGTGAAATCAGTCCTAAAGAGGGCGCTATGCCAAAAACCTCTTTGATTGTTTTGGTTACTAAGAGACAAAACTGCCTGTAGTTGTCATGCAAGAAACTTACTTGTCTGCAAACATTCACCCGTCTGCAACACCCACCTTCAAAGTAAAAGTTCACCTTTTTAATAGTGTTGGCTGCAGGTGTCGCAAGGAGGGTTTGCAACCTATTTCACCAACTGTCAGCAACCTCTAGCAACCCCAACCAGTCTGAGAATACACATTTTCCACAAGCAACTGGCAGCTGCGAGGGGATTCATGGACTGCTTCTAGGTGTGTGTGACTGAGGCTTAAGTTTATCTTTCCATTATAAATGTACCTAATTAAATAAGTGATGTGGGTCTGGTAGTAATACATCAACACACAGACCCACACAGTTATTACCTGCTTCATCTTCAGCAAAAGAGATGATGTATTTATAGTAACTGTTGATAAGTTTGGGGAATCTGCAGGTCTGGTCTCTTCCCATGCAGATTTCATTGTACTGCCATTCACCTGTGGTAACGTTCTCCCTAAGAGACATCAGACGCCTAAACAGAAACAGAGATACATATATGTTTACACATAACAAGAGCTGTAGTCCAAAAGCTTCACATCAATTCATTTTTACTGCGAATTATTAAATCAACCCTGCGCAGAGCAGTTCAACAGCATGTTCACCCACACTGACTGGACATTGTTTAAAAATCCACAAAAACAACCAAAAGAAAGGTTACGTGTGTTTTCATTTGAAATTTTCATTTTACAAGCACACACCCGCTCATAAAATCCCCAAAGATGTAGAGTCCGTTAAGGTTGGGCATCTGACAGCCTCTGTAGATGTATCCTCCTGTCACCGACTTGCCCAGCTTGTGGGGATAGGCAAAGATTGGCAAGACATCGTCTGCAAACACACGAACAAAGATCGGACCTAGTTTATTATTCAGTGTCACTGCTACATGATTGTAACAAACAGGAAATATACTGTACCCTGTATGAAACCTGAGCTCATGAAATTAAATGACAATGAATTTCAATTATTTAAAATCTCTTTTGAGCTGACAACAGTTTTTTTTATTCTATTCTAAGGAGGCTTTTAGAGAGAATACACAGTACATGTGCTGTAACAATCTAATTTACAAATAAAATATTTGTATACATATAATATACTTATTTATGTATTTATGGACTTTCAGTAACCCAGACTGTTGACTCACCGAGGGATGAGTTTTGACAGAGTTTACGATCGTAGCAGCTGAATCCTTCTTTGGCTCTCCATCCATAGTTTCCTCCTTAAAAATAAGTGTTAACACAGTAAAATTACTCAGGAAAAAAGAAGTTCTACAATTTATATGTATGCAAGCTGTTTGATGTACTCCTTATGCTGAAAAAATTGGATTTGGTTATCAGGCAGTAATTCTAATGTATATTCTACGTCCTCTTTTGAATACATGAGATTCTGTTTTATTATTTGGAAGGAAATAGTGTTTCTGTAATGATGCAGGCCTTGACCATATTATATACTGATAAAATTAAAGTAATTTCACTTTAGTGTAAACTACTTCCATGAAGCTGGTAAACTATAGAATACAACATATCAGAAAAGGAAAATCGTGCTTCAAACTACAATTATCATACCTTTAACAATGAGGTCTACCTCTTCATATTTGTTCTGGCCCACGTCACCACAAAACATCCTGCCTCTGCCTTCAGTGGTAACGGGGTCACCACGGTCAATGGAGCAACGCCACATGTTGCGAACTCCATAGGCATAAACCTCTGCAGGGAAACAAAGAAAGAAATACGTGGATGGAAAACACAAACAAAAATTACATCCTCTGTGAGGACGTACTTCTGACACGAACAGTAATTTTCCAGCTTTGCACAGTAAGAAAAACACAGTCCCACTGCAGTTCAATATTATGAAAGAAAAGCTAAGCTAGATTAGCATAAATAAGTGTGCCATTCAGTCATCTCCAAAGTCACCAGACATGATCACAGTATTCCACACAAACAGGAAAGTCATTTACCCGGCCGTGCCTCTTTCTCGCCCAGAAATGGGTTGTCTGAGGGAATGCTGTACGGGGCACCATTATCGTTGAAGTCAACGTCAACACGCAGCACCTTGCCGAGAAGTGTTGACCTATTAAACACAACGACCAGACAAAAAAGGAAGAATGACTCATAAGTAGTATCATAAAGTAGCATAAAGACTGTGGTGACTAAATGGTTCAACCCTAAGTGTTTATTTAAAGCCAAAAAAAGCACGGCCAGATCGGTTTTGCAGTTCTGCTTGAATGAATCTGAGCAGAGAGTCAAAATCCATCCTGCTGCTTCTATCAGCAGTCGCATGAACAATGGACAGCAGTGATTTGAATCCACTGGCAGCCATCACACTGACCGTCAATGCGGTATAGTTTAGCATGAGCTGTTACTTTCCTTCTCCCTACCTTTCTCTCCCTATTCTTGTGGTACCTTGTTGTTTCATCTGCTTAGAAATGTAAGGAAATGAGGAACTACCTTTTACAAATGGGTGTAATTTCTGTGTAAATAATCATTTAAAAATATTATTAATGGCCTTTATGACCTTTTTCCAGTGTTTCCCACCCTGCACTCACTCACTCTTTCTTTCTCTCTTTCTTCCCTCCACATTCCAGTGTGTGGTGGTCCATGAGGTGTGTAGTGTGTCGTGTCAATATTGGACTTGGCTGGATGCATTCCCAGAAGAGCTACTACGGCTTGTCAAAAACAGCCTCAGGAAGAGACAAACAGCTAAATTGTCCATCTCTGGAGAAAAGGTGTTAACAGCTCTAAATGAAGTCACAGTTTTGGAGGAAGTTTGCCTGCCTTCTCTATACAAACATTAAAGACAGATCACTATTTTTGTCAGCTCTAAAATGCAAACATACCTATTAAATGTGACATTATTGGTGCATTTCACAAGATGAAGTATTGATTTACAAAAAAATGAGGAGGAATATTTGAACTTCCTGACTCCTTTTCTATTGGCTGAACTTTGATTAACTAAAAACATATTAATGACAGGTGTGATTCAGTGTTGAAGGACAGACCATCAGTTGCTTTGATGGGAAAGATATGTGAGGCACTCAACTGTAGTAGTTTATGTTAAAATATACATATACTGTATATATATTTTTGCTTCTTATTTTAGGGTCTATATTCACCAAACAATCATAAAGTAAAGGGCCATGTGGTTAGAGTGGTAAGCAACTAACAAAGTAAAAGGCAACTAACTAATGATCTGCAGCACCTTAAAAAAATCTCAGTCCTGTTACTTTTTCTTGACTTTTCAATATGATACTCCTGCAACTGTTATTTGTGACTTTATCTTCAATTTTCTGTGCTAAAAATTCAAAAATAATAAATTTCAATCAAAGCTGCTCTCAGTATAATGATAAACCATAGAGGAGGAACTCCTATTTAAAGTGTTTTGTAAATTAAAGACTAAAATCTCCATAAACTGACACAGCACAGAACCTGGCAGTTATCAAGAATGATTGTTTATGACACATGTGCAAACAAAGTTTTCACTCGTACCTTTGAAGAAATTGTTTTGAATTATAGTCTTTGCAAAAGTATCATTTATAATTCCCCTTAGTTCAATGCAGAAACGTTCCTCATAATTTTGATCCTTTTCATTAGATTTGATTTGAGAGGAATTTAACTATCTGGAACCCATTTTTGGCAGGACTCTCTGACGCTTTACCTGCTCCGACTCGACTTTGGTATTTTGTTTATCAAGTCAACATCTTGGCAATGTCACGAGGCCTCGTGAACATTAAATAGATGAGCAGTCTTCACAATCACAACTAAGTCTAAGTATATTTGCGTGTTATTTCACATCTTGTTTAACACAAGATGTGAAATCAACATTGTCAGCCTATGCATGCATCCAAACATGCCAACGCATCAGTTAAACAGTACTGACTTGTTTTGTGAATTGCCAAACTTTCCAAAAGGATCTCCAGCACGGCCACCGTCGCCTATGAAGATGTACAGATACCCATCGTGACCGAAAAGAAGCTGTCCTCCATTATGATTGGATGCTGGCTCCACCACCTCCAGGATGGTTCTACAGCAGGAGAGATGAGAAGATGACGAATGTATTTGTGTCCTTTAAGACCATGCAAGGACCTACCTGACTATATACAGCACCTCTCAGAAGAATGGTCTAGTTGATTATCATCATGTGCTGATACTGTGAACTCGCTGATTCGTATTCGTTCCTCCTTCTTAACAGACACAGAGTAGTACACGTAGGCTTTTCTGACAGTGGTGAACCTGAGTACAGAACAGATGCTCAATGGAAATGCTGTATTTCACATTTTGACACAGTGAATTTTTCGTTTGAAAACAAAATGCTACTGTTTAGATGTGGACATATCCCTTAGACAAAACTAATATTTTGATTAAAAAATGACGGACCTAGGGTGCAAGGCTATGCAGAGGAAACCCCTCTCGTCTCCAGCCCACGGGGATGTGAGCACGGCTTTAGTCAGGTTGAGGAAAGGTCGATCGATCCTAGAGCCGTTCGCCAAGTACACCCACACATAACCCAGCTGCTCCGCAACAAAAAAGCGATGAGTTCCATCATCTGCATGGATCATGGCCACAGGGTTACGGAGTCCATGGGCAACTTCCTGTAAGCACAGCTCCAAACATCCTTCAGGATCTTCATTTAGCAATCCCAGGTTAGCATTTAACTCTTAGGGTGGGGGAAAAAAAGAAACGGGAGAGCAGATTGGCATGTGTCTAAGCACATCCGCAAACTGAGTTGCAATCAAACTTGCAGAGGCTTGCACCAAATTAAAACTGTAATTATTTTACAGCAATGCACTCTACTTTCAGCTTCTGTTCAGGCAGTTAAGAAACAATATCAAGAGCTCTTCTGCCCACGCTTTCTTTCATTGGAAAGATTTTTTTGGTGAGACAATGCAGACAATGATATTTTCAAATTCATGCATGCAGTTCAGACTGTTTGCATCCACACTATTGGCAATGTCGATTTCAATCTGGCAGTGAGCCACTTTGTGATTGAAACAACTGAAGTATCTCGAAAACAGTTGAATAAACAATTTTGAGCCGATATGCATCCAAATATAGAAGCTTGTTTCTGCCACTAAAAAAAACAATTCCCATCCATAAATCAAAATCTTTAGATTAATGGCTTAAAATTTTAATTTAGATATCTAGAAATTTTACCTTAGTCAAACTTTTGAGAAAATAAGTACAGATTTGTTTTCTTTGTTTTTGGAGGTGGAAACAAGCTTCCGTATACAAATGAATTTGGTGATTTCATGGATTTTTTTTATCTGCAATGATTCATCAGGTGAAAAATATTAGCATCTACAGCATGCGTTTAAAAAGATATTCATGGTTCCCAGTCTAATAGTAGGCTAACATTTCCTAACTAAGATGTTCTTATTCCTCAAGGGTTGGCCACAGCAGATGGATCTGCCGATTTGGCACAGATTTTACATGAGATATCCTTCCTGACCCAAGCCTCAAATTCGGGCTTTGAAAAAGCAGAAGAGCAGCACACTAGGTTGGGCCCTGAGTTTGGGTCTATAGCACCTTTTTTTTATGGGCCTAGTCAGACTGAGACTGATTTTTTTTTTCATATGGTGATAGAAGCCAGGTTGCTCTATATATAAAATACAAGTCCTCGTGGTGCGTTAACCTCTTCATACAACATGTAACCCATACCTGCATTTGTCAAGACACTAGGATAGCAATACTCTTTGTCCTTCAACACCAGAAATTCACAAAACCTTCTGTGATCTTCTTCAATTGTGGCAGTCAGGTTTGCAAACTGCTGTGGGTTCCCTACATCCTCCAGCAGGAGGCCGAGCGTGTACCGGCACTGCCGCCAGTAGTCAGAGCAGTAATCCCCACAGAGTCCAGGTAGCACCCTCATGGGTGTGTTAGCATCCTCAGCATCATACAGGTGGGCAGCATATGGAGAGCACTCCTTCAAAGGACAACAGATACTGTTTCATTACAGATGATTTAAAAATGTAAAACTTTTTTAAGCTAATATCAAAGGTAGAGTTACAGGAATGTATGAGATTCAGTAATGAATTTCATAAATAGACCATGGATTTGTGTATTTGTTCTTCCACAGCCTCTGGGGCTCATTTTCACTGGGCAAGCCTGAGATATATCCAGCCTGTCTGAGTGCAGCCTGGTATAAATGGATCCCAGGAAGGTCCACTCAGTTATTAAGTCACAACCACACTGTCCACACCCAGAATGGTGTGCTTTAGGATCAAAAAAAGGCATGGCACCCAAACCATCATCATGCAAACTGGTGCGCTTTCATTTGCCAGAAAAACCAAACTGATCATCTCCAGTAAACAAATCCCAAACAACAAACCAGCATAGGGAAAGGTCTGGCAGATCAAGAATGTTTAGATTAGATTTGGTGTTGTTTCTTGTAAGGAGTCATAAACCTATTTTCACTTTGTAGTGAATTATTTCTGACATCAGTAAAGTTTTCCAAATAACTGTTTTGGTATTTAAACAAAAGTAAATATTTAAATAAATAACTTTGCAAAAGGTTTAGCTCATTTAGCACAGGTCAGAACAGCAGATATGGGCTTTTTGTGTTGTTTTGTGTTGTTTCACAGTCTGATGCTTAATCTCAGTTGCTTTTATTTTACTGTGGTTTATTACAGTGATTATGTACTTGGTGGATTTAGTTTCAAAAGCACTTTGAAAATTATGTCACTGAAAAACATCAATGTGGACAAACTGTGTTGTTGTCTTTTTGTTTATTTGTTGTTTGTTTGTTTGTTTTTTGCATATTTTAATCCTGTCATCCAGCATCACAATGACTCCTCTGTTAATTATTTGCTGTAACATTTTTTGTAAATGAAAACATGTATTTATGTGTTTTTATCTAAAAAAATCTTTTTTACGTTTTAGTTGTCGTCATCTAGCCCTGGTTAAAAAAAAACGTCACAGAAGTTGCCTGGACGTCTTTGCTGGACTTTCTAGTGAGAGAAACGTTTGTGTTGAAGAACTGCTTTTTGCAATCTCTTCCTTGATTAGAATGAAACAAAAAAAAGATATTTGCTATAAAAACAAACAAACAAACATTTCAGTGGTTTCTTGACCTCATAATCACAGGCTTTCTGGCTCCTTTCTTTGGCTTTGCATTCAAACAATTGCATTTGATGCCGACGCTGAAGGCAGTGATGCAACAGCTGTAAAAATCTTACATTTAGCATGTCTTAAAAAATTTAAAATTTAAGGAAGATTTAAAAGTTTAAGGATGAAAAGATCCTGTAACTCAGTGCTGTCTGGGGCAAAATGTAAAGATTTACAATTCATTTATTTTAATATAATTGTTTGATTTTTGTTTGTATATGCAAACCTCTATTTAATCTCTGTTCTATGTGGAAACAGTGCCAACAACCATCTGTCTGTAGTTCAATTTTTCCAGTGGTACAAAACCCAGTTTTGACCAGGAAGATGACCCCAGAGTTTGAACAGTGTATTGTGGGTAATAGCTGTTTTGTCATATTTACAATTTGCCAATTGGGCAAAATATAAACATTTGGATATTTAGGTATTTATTACTGCCTTGTTACAAGCATAGTCAGTCAGACCTTGACCAGCTTTAACCAGAACTTAAAACTTGACCTCGATTTTTATCCTAACGACCAGCGGTAAGATTACAAGACAATCTTTTGTGGTTGGTTTATATTCCTGTGAGCAGATTACACACATATGGAAAAACTCATAATATCAGCACGACTCAAGCTGTAGCCCATACTGAAATGACCCCAGGATATGTTTAAATATAAAAGTGTGCCAAATCCACAACTATCAATAATTTTTGGACACTGTTTTGTCTGTTTTTCACTGTATCAAATAAAATGTTTCATCACAGGTGCTGATCGTATAGTACTCCATTAAACTTTACGATTCTGTGTCTGTCTTTGTCTTTTAGGGCACACATGGCTTAAACTGCTGTTCCATCCAAGTGTTAACTGAAACAATGACTTTTATAAATCACAGAGAAAGGGGAGGTGGGGAGTTTGCCAAAAACAGTCAACACAGACTCCCGTTGAACATCTTGATAGTACTACTGTGGAAAAGATCAGAGCGTTCTCTGAAATGGATTTCTCTCTACTGGGCCAAGCAAAAGCTGTGCTGTGTCTGAGATGCTGGAACTGCTGATGAAAGCAGTAAACAGGCATGTGGAGCAGATGAAAAATGTATAAGTTCAAGCTATATCTTCTTCAATATGCAGTATATATTTTAAGCCAAGGTTATGAAGATGTTTTCTTTGCTTGAAAATGAGAGACATGTGTTGGCAAAAAGGCAGAGCAAACTGCAAATACTGCACATGATCTTTTGTTTGACCGAGTCATGCTGAAACACCAGCCATTGTCCTATTCTGGGTCCCCTATGATAGGGTAGAAATAAGGCATGCAGCTACAAGCAGCTGTTTCTAACAACGCGACCACTTCAAGCTGCTATAATTTGGTGTTTACGCCGTCAAGTTCAGAATAGACTGAGATTTTATTCCTGTCATCTCACATACTCCCGATTCTCCACTGACTGCTCCACACGCTGCTGTTTTATTGTAGCTGAGAGACAGAAAAGAGTCGTGGTAAACAGATGGGAGGTAAATGTGTGACCCTGTCAGAGCAAGCGACACGTTCTGAGTTTTTAAACTGAGAGAGCAGTGTGAAACAGGCAGAGACATCGCTATGGTACTAAAAGTGCTTATTAAAAATGCAAGAGGGGAAACAACTAATCTGGACTTCTGCTGCTTAGTGCAGTGCTCACTAAATGTTTTTAACCTCAAACAGCCCCTTTATGGGTCTTGTTGAACTGAGTGTGCTGCTAATGGTTTATTTTATCACAAAATAAATGAAAACCCATCGAGAAAGCCACGTGAACGCAGAGCACTGCAACTCTAACACGCAAATGCACACACTTCTCAAGGGCAACAGAATGTCCTTGAGATTATCTCTGTGTCTGTCTTTATTATAGTTAATTCATCCGTTTTTCTCTTTCCTTTATGCCTGACATTATCTTCACTGATTTTATTCATCTCTTCTTATTCCTGTGCTTTTCTTCCTCCTTTTTCTCTCTGCTCCTCTCTTGCAGGAACCTGATATATCCTGGACCCCTGGCCTGAGGAGGAAATGGTTGTTTGCTTGGTCAAGTAAGCAAAGAACAATGACAGTCTTCCTTCCGTCTCCCTGACTCACACACACACACTCATTTCCCGCTCTGTCTCTCTTCTGCCCGTCTCTCTCTTCACGCTGTGATTGATATCAGTGCCAGGGAGCTTCCGTTCTGCAGCTGGAACAGAGGGCTTCAGTGTATGGGTTTTACCCTGGTTAAGTACCCTGGCAGCGGGGTAGCCTGACCGCCTCCCGGGCCTCTTTCACCTCAAATTATAAACCTGGGAGCTGAAAACCACAGAGCGGACCTTCATCACCCCAGGGAATAATGTTTAAAAAGTACACAAAAGCATCAACGTATATCAAATGGAACCAAAAATGCGTTCTTTACTTTTAAGATAACGTTTCACATAAAGCGCTCATGTAAATAAGAGTTTCTTCAAAGGATTTTTTTCCACTCTAAACAGGACATGTGTATCATGCTAAACTTTTTAAATGTATATTTCTTCTGAGCTCCACCTACATCCAGCAGTTGTAAATGGTGCATGCGTTGCAGCTCTGCGATTTTACTCGAGATCCAGCCTGCACCACTTGGTAAGAACCACATCAGGCTATAATTACCACAATAACATAAGTCTATATTTTTGGACGATTTGTCACCATCTTTACATAGCGTATGATGTATGAAACTGCCAGGAAGTCGCCAAGTTTGTTAGCTTTCATTGTTTCTTTGTTGACATCAAAAATTAAAGCGTTATTTATGGTAAAGCCACCCACCCGATTATTTTGGCTTCTGTATAGTGAAGCTTTTATCTCAGTTATATGGCCATGACCAAATTTGTGCTGCACCTATCGTTTAATTTGTGCTCTGGATCTGCACGTAGTAAGCGTCTGAGCTGCAAAGTCAGGGCCTAATTATGTCATCAGTGAGTGGGAATGGCTTCAAGGGTTATTCCAGGAAGGGAGGGGCTGGATTTCAGCACTGGGATCTGTTTAAGATTAAAGAGCTGAAAAAAGAAACTAAAACACAGTCACACTAAAATAGAAAGACTCGTTAGAATAAATAATATCCAAAACTATTAACAGTGGAGTATTTCTTTTATTTTATTTTCTGTTTTGCCAAGTTCACTGTATTATTAGTAGTATTGTTATCATTAACTGTTGTAAAAAAAAAAAAATTTTTTTTTAAATAATTTCTTTAATATGGAATAAGCAAAGTATTTCATATCTTATTTTTTATCTTATTTGTTATTTAACTGCATTGCAAGAATAACACAATAATGTTTGCATTTGGAAGGTTTTTTCATGCCAAAAGTGTATAAGTAGTTGCTATTAAAACAATAGAAGTTGAAGAAAAAAAAAATTATGTTCACCTAGAGATTACTGCTTCTTTTTTCTACTTCTACCTTATGGTGTGTCTGCTGTCATTAAGGGAAATTCAGTTTTTCCCGTCCACACCTAATGGCGGCACAGGCCTTTCATTTAAATATTGCCAAGTCTTCTGATGGTGTAGTTAAAACCTTAATGCATATTTTTGTGAGATTACTGGAAATGTCAATGTGCTGTTAAACTGTTCTGCAATTTCATACAGTTGTTCTGATTCAGACTCTGGAGACTGGCTGTCTTACGCTTATGTCTGTGCCTCATCTGAGAAACTAAAGTTTTCTGGCTTATGCAGTAAGTTTTCGCTTACTGCATGAGATGACAAAGTTCAGAGCCTTTGTCAATAAAACCAAAACCTTATCCAATTTGAATGTGGGCGATCTTTCCCTTTGAGGTCATTGTTTTGTGCACCTCTGGATTTCTTTCTTCATTTTTACTAGTTTTAGATATTTCCCAGGAAGTTCCAACATGGAAAATCTCACATCTTTCTGTGAAAATCACCATGGACCACCAGACTTAAAAAGAGAGCAAACACCTTTTGATGAGAGCGGGGCTTCTGAAAACTGATGTTAGTTGTCTTGTTCATTCTAACTAAGATATCAAAGTAAAGATGCACTTATTCCAATTTTCTATAACTATACTTATAGCTATAACTGACAGCATATTGACAGCAAGTACAAACAAAAGTCATTTTTTCTGAATTGTTAAACTTGTTAAACTTTACAGGTTAGTTGCAGGTTCTTCTCTCCCTGAAACAACTGAGAATAAACTGAGAATTTACATGTTATTTTTTATCTTGTGAAACAGAAGCAGGTGAAGCAGGTTAATATAACAATACAAATGTCAGGTAATTACATCATTTTTCAGTATATTTATAACTTTACCAGATAAAATGACACAGACTCTTTTTCTCTTTCTCACCCATCTCCATAATTTTCCTCGTAACTGCTTTGACCTTTTTCTCATACCAAGGTTGCTAGCTTATGGCTGGATCTAAACTCTGGTAAACTTTAGCTGTAGCCACGTTATCTTTGTTAGCTTCTTTAAAATGTCCACGTTCAGCTGGTAAGGGTGATTTAAGTGTCTGATTAGGTCTCTTGCTAAGAACATTTGCCAGTTCTGTCCCAATTTACTTTGCCACCTTTGTGTTTTCCCCACTCACAGCAAAGAACTCGCCAGTGGCCACAGCCAAATGCTAGTGGGTGGCTGCATGAAAAGGACCATCTCATAATTGGATGCATGTGAGGCTAACCGACAGGTCACCAGTCAGGACCAAGAAAACTGAAAATCATCCGATTCCAGACCCTGGCCAGTCGATCGGTGCATTTCTACTTTTTTGGCTTTTTAAAAAAAATGATGAGAACTAATCTGTGATTTTTTTAGTACATGTTTGCGAACAGACGACCATGCAACATCACCTCCATGGACCCAGACATTTTGTGTCTACATCAAATAGCAGGATTCACTGGAAGAATCCACAATTTTCACAAAGTCTGAACATCATGTATCAGGTAAGAAGCCCGACCAATAGTGCGCTTATTGTTTTTATCCAACAGGCATCCCTCTCCATACACCTTAGAAGTTGGTGAAGTTGGTGAAGCAGAAATTTTTGGATATCTACGTTTTTATTCAACACCCATGTGCACTGTAATTTCATCACTCATGGTCTAAGGAAGAAAAGTTAGCAACAATAAACTGAATGGCTATGCGTTACAGTAAAGGAATTACTAGCATTTTTTTTTTTTTAATTCCACCTTAATGTTATATGAACATTTAAATCAGGCTATATCTTACCAGATGTCTGATACACACCACTCTATGGGTCACTTGTCTCAATGTGCTTATTATTGTAAGGTATAGACCCTACAAGAATACAAAGAAAACAGAGAAAACCCCACCAATCATATTACCCCCTATGAGCAGGTGCTCTGGTGACAGTGTTGGGAAAACCCACCGCAATCATTCATCTTCAACTCCCTTACCAAAAGGCAGCCTGTTCTTGATTTGGGGGGGGGGCTATTTCCACTGGACAATCCAGGCCTTTGGGCTTTATATTCCCCATTTTCAATTTACACATTGGTTTGGCTTTTAGTATGAGTAACTGCTGTCTAAAAGCATGATGTATTCATTAAACTTTTAAAATATTTTGTTGGTTCTCCTTTACGATGAGCTTCTTACACATAGACTTATATCTTCCCTTTGGAAAAAAGTAGTAGAATTTATTACCTGCTAAAACAAACCAGAGGAGAATCTGCTTTAATTTAAATGTAAAAAGTCACAATGGTGAAACTAGATTAGAGGACAGAATAATAAAATCTAGTTATTATAACATACATTGGAAAACATGAGTTTGAATTCTAAACTGAACATGTGTCACATAGTCTGATTTGAATAACTGTACCTAATACTTATCAAATCAAAGAGATGAAATCAAATTAGAATAAACTACTAGAATAAATGTTTCTCTTACCTGGCAGAGGATGCTGCGTACGTATTTGCCACAGGCTGCATAACCTGAATGGTCAAAGTTTTCCATAATGGTGTAAAACCTGCCCGATATCTCCTCATCTTTTTCCACATCACAGCACCCAAACTTGGAATACTCCTTGCAGAAGGCCAATGGCTGCCTGGGCTCAAATGGAGGCTTGTAATCCAAACACTGAGGATGACAGCTCCCCCACCAGGTACGGAGGAGCAACAGCAGGATGGGGAGAAGGTGGTGAGGGGAGAAGGTGTACTGCAAGATGCATCTGGGGACCAAATTGCAGGTCTGTATCATCGTGCTGTAAGTATACGCTCTCTCAGTTCTGGATAGTTTGTCTCTTGACCCAGTATTGTAGTAAATGAAGTCAGTGTGAATGTGGTATTTGAGTTTAGAAAAAGTAAGAAAAGAAAATGAGTGTACAGGTTACATCACGTCTGTAAAGCGCAGATATGAAATTGAAAGTTAAAGTGGAATGTTTGATGTTTTCATTTGGTCTGCTTGTCTCTGAAGATTCAGGCAGCCATCGGTGTGCTTATGTCTAAAGGTGTGAATGTGTGTATGAAACACACTGACCCTCCATCACAGCTGCCTGCCAGCTGGCCAGAAACCTACAAAATATTCAGGATAGCGCCAGTTAAATCTAACTCACACAACACACTCACATGGTAGGGTAACCTCAAGATGTGTGAGACAAAAATAAGGTAAAATATAGTAAATCTGATCCAAGATCCAGTGAATTATTTTATTCAGGTGAACTGCAGAACAGTCCTGAAGGTCTGTCCGACCAACGTCCCAAAGTTCTGTGATGAGAAGAGTTTCTCTTACTCAGTCATATCTGCATAAACACCTGCACGTCACAGCAGAAATTCCTGAAAGAGATAAGCTTCCCGTCACTGAAACTGACCAGCCATCACATTGCAGGTTCTCAAAAATGAGTTTGTTGTTGCACTAAAAGCAAATAAAGGAAAGAACTAATCTTCTTAGAAAGAGGGACTAACCTTACGAAAAGCAATCGAAAATGCTGCACCTTCAGCCACAGTTTCTGAAAAATATTTACTTCTAGCTTGAAGTCACTCGGAGAGTCTCTGCTCTGTGTTTGGTCTGGACGTGTTCATTTGCAGAAGCCATACGTACAGACAGACAGACAGACACCAGAAGAAAGTGAGAGTGAGAGGTTCTTTCATTCAGACACAGAGCCACGCTGCAGCTTTAGCTGAGATCCCTCCCTCAT
>VUQG01000875.1:0-18164 GCA_015106755.1 Etia nguti | reverse complement strand
AGAATGTGCCTTATCAGGAGCTTT
Organism: Etia nguti; assembly: GCA_015106755.1. Classification (NCBI taxonomy): domain Eukaryota; kingdom Metazoa; phylum Chordata; class Actinopteri; order Cichliformes; family Cichlidae; genus Etia; species Etia nguti. Next base: position 18,140 of record VUQG01000875.1, on the reverse strand, counting down.
GTGGTGCTCTGGCTGATGCTGAGGCTTATCTTTATGAGCACAATGACTCTCTAAATAGTGCCCGGACAAAGAGAGAGTGCATGTGTGCGTGGGGCTTTTTTTTTTCTTGTTTTTTTGTTTGGAGTGGGGGGCTGTCCACAGGAATGGGGCAGGCACTATTGTAAGCTTATGTGAGTGCAAGTGGTGAGTGATATTTTCAAGCTGAAGGAGAGAGAAAACAGGAAGGGATAGGAAAGTAAATCAAACTGGAAACTATAATAAAGAGAGGAAAGGAATAGATAAGATATGGAGAGGAAGGAAGTGATAGCAGCTATTGGTGGCTGTGAATTGGAAGCAGAAACAAGTGGTGAGAAAGTGGTGCTTTATTTTTTTTTAAAACTAATAAAGCACAATTGAACAACATAGTGAAGGAAACAAATTGCCAGAAACACCCTAAACTGAAACCAACTCCCACACAGACACAAACAACAGAGAGAAAAAGAGGCTGAGCTGTGTATGAACTCAGTGTGTAGGCGTATCGGTCATGCTCTCAGTGCTGAATGACCCACTCAGCATTCCCGTTTAAAGGCAGAGACTCCCAGTGTTAATTTAGACTGCTGGTGATGTGTGTTGCATTGTGTCATTATTTGTCATCAGTACTGATGTATCAATAAATGAGGAAAAATTTGAGGCTGTCAATTTGAGACGGGAGTTCTCTCTGCTTTTAAATGTGTACAGTCCTTTAAAAGTTGTGTGCAGAGGATCCACAAAAATAAGCCTTTTTAGTTTCTATCATTTATGTTAGAGTGTGAATTTGCTTTCTCCAACCTACTGCCATACAAATGTGTGCCTAAACCTCTGGTCTCCATCTGTGCTCTCTGCATTCCGATAAATCTGCACGTGCCTAAACATCTGACTAGTAGCACAGTCCCCTCTCTCTCTCATCAAGCAGCCTGTCCCATTGTAGCTGTAAGAGGCCATCTGTCAGAGTGCTGACGGTGAGTGAACAGGCGTGTTTTGACAGCTGCTTCCTGAGGATGCTGTGTTGCTTTCGTCAAGATATTTAGCATGTTCTTTGGACATATCTAGAGTTCACTTTTATGATGAGTAGTTGTTAACTAGTTTCCCTGCCTGTTTCCTGGCCCCTGAAATGCCTTAACACATTTCCAGTCCTGACAGTGAAAGGCCAACTGAGCCCTTCACAGTTTACATCTGTGATTTTTCTGGGTAACATCATGGCAAACTTACATATTTTTTTAACCAAACACCACAGCAAACCCTAAGAACAAGTGCAAAGTCATCTTCAAGACAAGCAGACATAATTTGGAATGTTATAAAAAGCTTGGTAAAAGCAAAAACCTTACTTGATTTAAATTTGTCTGGACCACTTCCAGGACTCCTGCTAAGTTTGGATCACTTTGTTAAAGTGCTGTTTAGACCACTTGCACATACACATGTGCAGTTTCACCTTGGACATGAAACTTGTGCAGAGAGAAAACATCGACTTCTGTGTTAAAGGGACTTTTATTTTAATTACAAGAATATCAAACGTAGTCGGACCTGAGGCCCTGCTAAGGTAAGATCCAAAGGCCAGGGTAGAAGTGTGAACAGAAGCATTCTCTTCTTTTTTTCTCCCACCTTCCACCACTCCTTTGTTGAGTCGTGTGTAGTTACTGTAATGCCCTGAGGAATATGAAGATTCAGTACAAATCATCAAACCAAGTGTTCCGTCATACTGAAAAGGCAAAATCCTTTTGGCTGAATCAATACAATATTTAGCTCCTCTCCAGAGTTGGCACCATGAGCCTCTCCACCCTTTTTGTTGAATGGAGGAAATGTAGCAGCCATTTCAGCTTCACCAGTTCAAGTGGTCACAGCCACACTTCCAGGGAGCAATCTAAAAATAGTTGAAGCACTTGAAGCTGTGAAGAGACACACAATGACCTTAAAAGAAAAATATTTTCAATCTGGAATGGTTTTTATTTTTTAATAAGTAGAGACATGAAAATTTTTGATGGCATGTTTTAAATGAATGATGTGACCTGTGGTGAAAGGGTGGCAGGATTCTTTTTGCAGTGTACATCTTTTAATTGTTTCTTTATATATAGATCAGCTGTACTGAATACAAATGCTTGGATATAGCACATTTATATTATATTATACAGTATACTGTTTTACACTATGGTCTGAGATCTTTGCAGTAGTTACAAGGAGATTACTAAAGTTGAGCTAGGTTGGCCATTTAATTTTTTCTTTATTGGTTAATCTGATTATTATCCGTTGATATACTATTTAGTCTCAGAAATGTCAATGACATACAAAAACATTACCATTCAAAGAGTAATGGATAATATTCTTTTTTATTTTAGCTTTTGGGGACTTTAGTCTTTATTATGATAGGACAGGATAGCAGTCCTAGAAGATCCAGTCTGGGGAAATCATAGTACTTTTTTAGTCCTTGTTACAATGAGAAAAAGTCACCCACAAAATCATCTATCACATGTTTTACTTAATTGATCATCCCATATGTCAAAGGATAATGTGTATTAACTCAGCAACCATAATCTGTAACCTTCAAAATGAGGGCATTATCAGCCTCTCACCTCCATACAGTCCAAATAAGGTTTCCTCAATGCGTAGCCCATCCATACCCCTCCCTTGTTTCCATCTGCCTAAAGCTCATGAAAGTGTTTGCTTAGCTGCCAGGTTATTGATTCCTGTGTGCATCAGGTGAGGGATGCAGTTACCTCCCAGATCTTCAAATATGTAGCAGCATCAGGGTCAAGCCCACACTTTAGCATAGTGAGCAGAATTATATTCCAAGTTATTTTAGTAGTGCTTCGCTGCAACTGCCGAAATGAGCTTGTTTAAGCTGCAGTGCAGAGGGGAGGTGAGTTCTCATGTTGTGTGTGTGCATGTGTGCGTCTGTATCCGTTTGCCAGGGTTTATTTAGAGTTTATATTAACAGGGATATAACAGCAGGACTGACAGTCTGTTTTATTCATGAGCATGTTAAGTGTGTACATTAAACAGCCGGCGTGGGAGCGATGCTTTGTGTGTTCCCGACTGTCACGCTGTAATACAACAATGCAAGAATCACATTCATTTTATCACATTATAAACAGAGTAAGAAAATCTCAGAGAAATTCGGTGGATCCCACAACAACACACCGTACACACTTCTCTATCCTGCCTTCATTATTCAGACAGTGGATTGGGACAGGGAGGACTGGCTAATTACTTTAAATTAAAATGCATCTGTTGTTGAGTTGGTGCTCTCATTTGTCTTCCAGTCTCAACTACTGAAACACTGCAGGAAGGAAAGGGAAAAGTAGGACATTTATAGAGCTGTGCTCAATGGAGTGCAGCTCACTTGAAAAGGAGTATAATAACCCCACATTTACACGGAGATCTTTATTGAGCATACTAAACACTTAGACTTCATTAATTAAAAACTACCTTACGGATACACTGCTCGTTGAATTTAAGGCCGGTCTGCTTCTTTGATGGTATATTATCCCATTGCTGACGATTGCTGGCAAATTACAGTATCAGTGACATAATGTGTAGTTATTTAGCAAAAATATTGTCTGAGTGTGTATTATAGATAAATTATCAAATAGTACCTCGCTTCAGCATCTCTAGGCTTTCCTTGGTTTTATAGTTCAACAAAACTTTGGGATTTGGCAGGAGAGGCAGAGATACCAACTTCCATTCTGATAGTTGTCTCAGTAGACCTCAGTGCAGTGCAGCCAAGAACATGTTGATTTTTGAGTAAAGAAAAAAAAATCATTTTTACTTGGACTAAAAAAAAAAAATTCTCCCTTTTATGCACTTACTGTGCTAGTGCTAGTATTACTGCTGTCTCCTCCTACACAAACAGAAAGACCTGCTGAACAAAACTATTCTGCATGTTTTTTCTAGGGCACGGTAAGGGGAAATGTAGGAGATATCTGCAGACAAATTATTTAGAGATGCATTAAATGATTTTTAGCGCTATTTGGGGAAGTGGAACAAGCTAATATATCTTCAAGTTTAGAGTTGCTATAGTGTAGGTTGAGGCACGGAGCAGCACTCATGCTTAGAGCTGTGCTTTTAGCTGCTTTAAAAAAAAAGTCAAATTATTCATTCACCTTTTGTTTTATTTCTGTCCTGTATCATTTTTGAGAGAAATATCAAACTCTCTAGCTGTTAAATGCTCACCTACATTTGCACAGTTGCAAACTTCACTGTTTGGTCTTTAGACTGAAGCTACATTAATCTAATCTAATAATTAAGTGAATGTGAACTAATATCCTTTTAAATATTAAATGTATATAAAGATATATTCATTTTAAATTTGTCAGTGCTAAATATAATAACTCAGTAGACTTGCTGCCTTATTGGACAACTACTTTTTCTTTGCAGACCACTTTGATTTATGGACCTGTCTTGTCAAGCACCTTATAAAAGCTGTTGTATTTTTACTGTTGTGGAAATGAAAGTAGGAAGAAAAAAAAGGCAAAAATGGGGAAAAGTTCATGAAGAAAATTTGGGGTTAGGGATGTTTGCCCTGACACTCATAACTTTTTGTTTTTTTGTCTTCCATCATAGCACAGTATCTTTCCTCTCATTGCTTAAAGGTTGTGCCTTTGTGGGTTGTAACTGGCTGGCGTTATTGTCTCTTTATTTCTGCTGTGTGATTTCCTTCATTCACTTTCTGTACTGGTCAGTGCTTATGTTGCCCTCGATGTTGTTTCTCTTGTTGGACAGCATGATATCACCCTGTCTCTCGGACTTGAAGCACATCTAGCACTCTGTCTCTCAGGTAATGTCTGTGCCTCTCTGACCACTACTTGAGCTAGTCTCCTTTCTCTTCCTACAGGCTAGCCACACTGGTATGCGCTCGTACATTTACAAGCAGACCTCTGTGATTGGCTCGCAGGCGGAGCACACTGGGATGCGAACCTATTACTTCAGTGCTGACACCCAAGAAGACATGAACACCTGGCTTAGGGCCATGAACCAGGCCACGCTGATGCAGAACCACAGCGATGCAATGATCAGGTCATTATTAACATTATTCATCTCATTATTTTTTTTCTTTTCCAGTGTAACACAGATGAATACAGTCCTATAGTTTAAATAGGAATGTTGTCATTCGCAATTTGAGATGTGCTGGTTTTGCACTGTATTGTCCTTTTATCATACCTAAAGATTCACAGAATAATTTAAAAAAATGTCCTGCTCCACTCCTGGTGCTTCAAAATATGACTGCAGTGAATTTGTTGGTAATATTGGTATCATTCACAAAAAATACATTCTGATTGCTGATGTGGGTGCTTTTTTTTTATTTTTATTTTTATTTATAAACAAACAGCAGCTTCCTTCATGAATTATTAATATGTTTACAAGGGGCAGAGATCAAATAAGTCCATCATTCACAAGCAACCTCAGATACCCGCCGCTGGCACCGCTTTATTTTCATTCTTGTTTTTTTCTTTGGGGGCAGTCCCACAACACTACACTAGTTCTTTGTGAATAACGGAAGGGAAACCTAGCTGAAGACAGCTTCCAGATGGGAATTTCTTTAACCTCTTTTTCACCTGTTTTCCAGTGTTTGCAAAAGCTAAACTAAAAGTACTGTGACTGCATGCTTAAAGTACTTTTTAAAGGCATACATCTACAGTATGCAAATATTTATTTTCATTGCAAATGGATGGAATGCACAGCTAGCAACACTATATTTAGCACAGTCCACAGTAATGAGGAGAAACCACTCACTGTAGTGGTATTTCATTTTGATATTTTCAGATGTGAGCCACGGCCGGGGACAGTATCACCTGGGCTTGTCTGAACACCTTTTTAAAACTAAACTAACTATGATTTTGTGTGTCAGAGACTGGCCTATTTCTTCTGGCTGAGTGCTTTTTGTCACATGGGATTTCATTAATGTTTTTGAAATTGAGATGTGGTTACAAGGCTTTGAGTGTCCTCTGTTTGCTTTGCACTTCTGTGGTATCTGTCCTGCTCTTAAAGTTTAGGATGTTGAGGAAGAGTTTCCTTTTCATGTGATAGTCACCATCTAGTGCAAATTGAGTTCATTACAACAGAAAAAAAGATTAAAATGCTAAAACTTTGTATTATGATGTGTACGGGATATCAGTGAAATGAAATGAAACAGTCTTGGTTGTTATTGAGGAGGAGCCACTACAATCCTTCGAAAAGCCTGAGGAACTAAACTGCTATCCGAATGACAGATATTGTTAATTACAATGTTAAGGGTATAAGAGTGTAAAACGACAGCATTCATTGGTTTTTGTCATCTCCACTCTCCACAGACCAGCTGATAAGTTGGAGAAGTTGTCGCAGCAGGCTGTACCACAGACAAACCACGTAAGCCACCACAAGACCAAGACTTCCGATTCTGAGACAACAAGACCGATGATTCATGAAGTTCTCCTGGAGCCCATACACCGTGACGCAGAGGATCGCTGCAGCTTTCACAAAGACTCTCCTGCCACCATCATGTTGGATCCCCCCATAGGAAGCACTGGCCTAGAAATGGACACGCACACTTCCCTCCCATCTAATCCCGCACCCTCTGCCGTACCACAGCCAGATCACATTTCGGCTTCGGCGCCTGTGTCCAGGGTGCCATCCCGTGCTCCGTCACGAGCCGCTTCGACTTTGCCCTCCAGCATTTGCACAAGGAATGGCCTCGTCTCCACACCCAGCCCCATCCTGGAACCCAACGGCATCGCAGCAGGGACGTATCAGAGGGCCCCAGAGCCACCTGCTAATGACACACAAAAGCACGCTCAGAGGAGAAGTACCCTTGAGCAGGTGGAGCAGTGGGTCAAAGTACAGAAGGCTGAGTACAAAGGGTAGGTCATTGCAATATACAAAAATGGGTTTTTTTGTAGCTTTTCAAACAAAGTTACAAAGTGCTTCACAGAACAAGATAGAAAACAAACAACAAATAAAAAATTTAAGAACAGATAAAAGTGAAACTTTATAAGGTATCGGAATTCTGGCAGCACAAGGAGATAAAAGTGAGAGATAAAGCCAATTTTAAAACAAAAACAAAAAACAGGTGAATTAGCAGCAGATATGAAGAATTAAAGTACATTAAAAATTATCACTAGGAGAAGATCATAAAACAATTATGAAGGTGAAAGTGGAGGCACAGAAAAAGCCTGCTTATGAAGAATATGTCTTTAAGAGGGATTTAAAAGATGATAGTGAGCTCCCCTTGAAACCGTCTCCTCAGGGAGATTGTTCCAAAGAGTGGGTGCCCTGATCCAAAAAGCTTGATTACCCTTGGTTCTCAGCCAAGGTTGTGTGATATGGCAGCAGAGCTTTAGGTAAGGGCTTAAGGCTATGACCAGGAGCGTATGGTGTCAGAACATCTGAAATGTACTTTGGTGTGAGCCCAGAGCGAACCATAAAAACCAACACTAAATTCTTATAATTAAAATCTTAATTCTAAAATTAATGGGTAACCAGTGAAGAGAAACTAAAACTGGAGTGACATGTTCTCTTTTTTTGGTTTAGTAAGAAGTCTGGCTGCATTTTGGAACAGCTATAGTTTGTGTAGTCTTTGTAGCTTAAACATGTGTAGAATAAATTGCAATAATCTAACAAAGAGGAGATAGAACCATATATGACCATCTTTACAATTGTTTTAGATAAAATTGAGCTGATCTTACTAAGTCTCCTAATCTGCATAAAACAAGACTGGACAACTAAAATAACAAGCTTGTTTATCCTGAAGTGGTTGTTAAAAGTCACACCAATGTTTTTACCGTATTGACCAAACTTTACAGATAAGGAGCTCAGGTGCTAGAGACAGTATGCCAATAACAATTACTTCTGTATGTATAGTTTTGTGGCATCTGCATAGGAGATAAAACTCACACTATGCCTTCAAATGACAAACCTCAGGAGTAAAGTAAACAGGAAAAGTCCAAGGACAGATCCCAGAGGTACTCCACAGGTCATCTTCATTGAGGAAAAACTGAGACTTGTCTGAAATAACACTAAAAGGACCTATCCTGTAAGTAAGACTGACCCTTGTCTGTGAAGGCTCTCAGTCTTCCAGGTCATTGTAGTCTAAGGAGCTTGGAAAGAAAAGCTTTAAGTTGACTGAAGACTGAACCTTTAAACTGAAGTAGAAATGCAAACACTTATAACCCAGTGTTAGAGATGATCCAACACGGGGTTATAAGTTTATGTCAAATTAAGTGCTAATGATCTGTCTATGTTGCCTTTTTCCCCTTAGAAAGTAGCCTAATGTTTACTTGCTGTTTCTACTTAACAGTCCCCCGTCCAGAGAGAACACCCTCCCTCGTCGCACGCCACCAACACAACACAAGTACACCTCCATGGACGCCTACCAAACCCTGCCAAAAACTCCTCGCCAAAGTCCCTCACCTGGCCGACTTGGCGAGTACAAGTACGCCCAGGACCGCCTGAGTCACTTCCGCCTGACCCCAGATCAGGGGGGCCCGGGGTCTAACACTGTCTGGCAACTGTATGAGTGGCAGCAGCGCCACCAGTTCCGTCACGGGAGCCCTACCGCACCGCTTTACACCCCGGCCCCAGAGTATCCATTTGGCCCTCGCCCACCATCTACTGTGCCTCCCTCCTCTTCAGCACCTAGGTCAGAGGGCGCTCCTCGCTGTGTCTCAGTACCACCATCATCTGCAGACATCCCTCCACCAGGCCCTCCTCCTGGCATCAGCCGAACCCTGTCACCCGCACGGAGGCCACACACGCCAGCTGAGCGGGTGACAGTCAAGCCTGTGAGTGATATATCCGTGTTGAACATCCCCTTCACTGTTTCCCCTCGTAGGACCAAATCTCAGCTGTTTAAGGTAAGATAACCCAACTACCATACTGTTCCTTATAGTGGTTCAGTGTTGTTATAGTTTTTAAGTTTCAGGTTTCATATTTACAGTGCATCCAGATTGTCATGTCTTATTCCAAAATTGAATTAAATTATTTTCTACACACAATACCCTAGAATGACAAAGTGAAAAAAGTTTGCTTGATCTTCTTGTACATTTATTTAAAAAAACAAACAGAAAAACAACCTATATTTTAACATGTACACAAGTATTTACAGCCATTGCCATGACACTCAAACATAAGCTCAGGTGCATTTTTGTTTCCACTGATCATCAGTCAGATGTTTCTACAACTTGATTGGTATCCACCTGTGATAAATTCAGTTGATTGGACATGATTAGGAAAACTATATAAGGTGCAATAGTTGACAGTTAATGTCAGACTACCAACCAGCCCATGAAGTCCAAAGAATTGTCTGTTGACCTCTGAGACAGGATTGTATCAAAGCACAGATCTTGGGAACAGTGCTGAAACATTTCTGCAGCATTGAAGGCTCAATGAACACAGAGACCTCCATCATCTGTAATTGGAAGACGTCTGGAACCACCAGTATTCTTCCTAGATCAGCCGCCCAGCCAGTCTGAACGATCAAGGGTATGAAAAGCTTAGTCAGTGAAATTAAAAAAAATCTGATGGTCACTCTGACGAAGCTCCAGTGTTGCTCTGTGGAGAAAAGAGAACCTTCCAGAAGGACGGCCATTTCTGCAGCACTCCATGATCAGTCTTTTATGGCCAGACTGAAGCCACTCCTCAGTAAAAGGCACCTAACAGACTCTCAGACAATGAGAAACAAAATTTCTGGTCTGATGGAACAGAGATTGAACTCTATATCCTGAATACGAAGTATCACGTCGGGCGGAAATCGGGCACAGCTGATCATAATATCATCCCTACAGTGAAGCATGGTGGTGGCAGCGTCATGATGTGAGGATGTTTTGATGTGGAAGACTAGTCAGGATGAAATGCAGATAAATGATGCATGCAGAATTTCACAGATACGTCCTTGATGATGACCTGCTCCAGAGTGTGCTGGATCTTAGACTGGGGCAAAGGTTCATCTTCCAGCAGGACAATGACCCAAGATAGCCAAGCCAAGATAACAAAGGAGTGTCTTAGGGAATAGTCTGTGAATGTCCTTGAGTGGCCTAGCCAGAGCCCAGCCCTGGAGATATGTGAAAATGGCTGTGCACTTGACAAGTTCTGCAAAGAGAAACTGCCCAAAAATAGGTGTGCCAACTTTGTAGCATCACACTCATAAACACTTTAGGTTGTAATTGTTGACAAAAGTGCTTCAACTAAATATTGACCAAAGACAGTGAAAACTTATGTACACGTTATATTTTTAGCTTTTATTTTCAATGAATTTGCAAGTTTTTCAGTTTTTCAATCAAGTGTGGAACACCTACTTTCCAGATACACTATAATTAATGCATGAAACAGAAAGGATAACATTAATAATATCCAGGTTTCTGTAGGCAGAGTGGTGATACTGTGCACAGAGAATTGTCCACACACAGTGTGAAAATTACAGGCAGTTCTTAATCAACGGAATGAGATTAAAACTTTACATAACGGGGAAGAGCACTGTTTTTTGGCATCATAATTACATTTTAGGTAGTTAGCTTACACTCTCTGAATCATCTTATGATGCCCAAATTCCCGAGATACACAAGATTTTATCACATAATAATACAAGAAAAAGAAAAGTATTCCAAAGAAATGTTGTAATGTACGAGGGTTATGTTCTGTAATGATAGCTTGTGTAGATGTTCTTGATTAGGATGACAGTACACAAACTACCGTTACAGCATTCTGTTGCATATATTGATAAATGTATTTCATCTAATTCTTACTTCCAAGATTGCACCATTGTCTGATTTTCCCCGTTAAATCCAATATCAGTTAGTTTCTTATTCAGAGAAGTGTTAGTCATTCTGAACATCATAGGCAGATGTTGGAACTGTGCCTCATTGTATCCTCACTCACTCAAAAGCAAACTTGAAACGTATACATTATACATTGTTGACAACACATTTTCTCACTTATGCAAAGCATTTAAATTAACATCTGCCCATTTGTGTGTGAATGCACCACTTTTAATATAGAGTGAAAAATGATGGCTCACACAGGCTATTTCATTGTGCCCTGAGATTTTAAAAAAATTACAGCATTTCAATGTTACGGTCCAATTAAACATTGCATCTTCTAAAACAAGATTTGTGGCATGTTGCATTCACTCTTGTTATAGTCTGATAATAGCATCTAGAGTAAGACTGCATTGAATCTGTAATAAATATTTAATACGAATGAAGTCTAATATGAAATTTTAATCTTACTTCTTCAAACAGTCTACATGAATGTGTTGTCTGTGGGTTACAGGCTGCTACTATTGAGAGACGATCGATGCCTCCATCCGGCTACATCACTCACACAGTCAGTGCACCCAGCCTTCATGGCAAAACGGTAAGTTTCTCAGATAAACATAGAAAATATTTTTTGTTTTTTTATTTGTTTTTTAAAACTTTTTTTTTGTTGAAATATAATGTTAATTTGCTGAAAAAAATTGTTTGTTTTTTTGTTGTTGTTGTTGACCAGTTGGCAGTAGAACATGCAGACTATGTTGTTGTCCTCCTGCCTTTTGTTTCAGCACCTTTCATCCTCCTTATTTTAGCTGCAAATTAGCCATCGACTAAACAATTTGCCAATTAGTTGTGTGAAGTGACCTATAGTATTTAAAAGAAGAGCAGTCTGAGCGAAGCTTTTGTGGTTAGTATTAAGATTTGCTAGATTGAATCTCTTGTGATGCATGTGACAGCCCGAGGAGCTCACTCTGCTCCTTATTCAGCTGCGCCGCCATCAGGCCAAGATGGCTTCCGCACGTCAGCAAACGTTAGCCCAGCTCCAGCGGATCAATGGTCCCAAAGATCCTTTCCAACACAACCACCTCTTCAGTGCTACCACCACTAGCACCAGTCCCCTCCTCAGCGCCGGCCCCTCTCCCGTGTCCCATGTTGGACACATGGGCCTCTCAGCATCACTTGGCCCTTGCAACACCCAGGTGGGGGTTAATGCGGCACGCCTGCCTGTCTGCCCCTCATTTTACCAGGGACTTGTAGAGGTTGCCACTAAAAATTGTGCAGAGCTGCATTAGTCTTAAATCATAAATACCATTTCAGTTTTATAGCTTATTTTATACACATAACTCTTTAATTTGGTCCTAATGTAAGGCATATTTGCATTTTCTGGCTCAATATTCGTGCACATTATTTATACCACCTGGAAGGTAGGGTTAGTCAGTTTGCCTGTGGGAGGAAGCTGGGCTATCCAGAGAGAACCTGCAGAGGTACAAAAAGCTTCTGGGTTTGAAATTCAAATCCAGAACTGCTTTTTTTATGTGCTAGGAATCAGACCACAGTATTGCCCTGTAGAAAACAATCCTAATTAAGATAAGTGGTTACAGTACTGGTTTACAAAAAAAATGTATTGCATTGGTGGTGATTTCTTTGGTCAGTGTAAAGCCTCTTTTAGAGTGTTAAAAACCTTTAATCTTTGAAAAGATTTTGTGACAATAACCTTTTGAATTTGCATTAAAATTTCTGTAAGTAATCTTAGTCACCAGTTCATGAACCCTAATGGATCTCCTGGCATTTTCTCTTGAGACACCACAAGGTCAGGTGGCAATTTTCAGAAAATATATTTTTAAAAGAGCCTTTGGGGGCTTCTATTATATAACTTCAAGTGAAGTTCTCTATAGTGAAAGCAGCTACATTTCTCCAATCCTAAGTGATTTTTGTAACCATCCTCGTCCTGCTGATCATAACTGGAACACCAAATCTGGATGCTGAGTGATTGTGCTTTTCACATTAGAAACACAAAAACATTAATGCATAGGTTATATATCAACTTATAGTCTCAAACACACCATCATCTCAAGGGTATTATACTGCCTAAAAATACTTTAATTGAACTGAGGCTTTCAATGTTCACCGATACTGATAGCTCCTACTTCCATTCACATCTAAACAGTCTTTATACTGTTTTGAAAAGTTACCAACTGTAAAAACATATTAAATCTGAAACGGTGATTAAGAAAACTCACATGATGAATGAAGCCCAACAAAAAGACTCAATAAGATCCTAGTATCCTTATATTAGTGGCAACTTCTACTTTAAAGTTCCTTTGCTTAGCATTGAGAACCATCCGCCTCTTGTCCATGTACTGTTCTTGACTGGTCCGTTTCCATGTCGTGCTTCTACTGATACTGTTCATGGCATGTTGTGTTGCTCTCTTTTTGACGTCCACAAAGCCATCCCATGCTTTAGCAAACTGGCAACCTGTGGATGTGTTGTTCAGCTTGGTCCTCTGATGCGTGAGTCTTATTTTCGGCTGTATAGAAGTTTGCTTCTTCTACTTCTTGCTTCTATTTTACTTTTGAGTGTCACATACGGGCTGAATTCAAAGCTGAATTCAACAATATCTCAAGATCTTCTACTTCTTCTAAGAGATCTGGTTTCTGCTGGTCCTGTGATTATTGCATTAGAAATGGCTAAACTTCTCTGATCATGAAATAAATTAACACATTTTTACTGTGTGTCTCAGTGTATTGTGATGCATGTCAGCGTAGACATATAACAGCAGGTCACACATCATATTTGATACCAAAATCTCCCGGGATCCAAAATTAATTGTTTCTGATGCTTCTATAGATTGATGCTTCAGTGGATTGTTTAGTTCCTGTTGGCACAAATAAGTAATCCAAGCTTGCATATTTGTCATCTTCTAGGCTGATGACACCTATATGCAGCTGAAGAAGGACTTGGAGTATCTGGACCTAAAGGTGAGAAAGATAACGATGGACAACGTTGATCACCTGATTCCCGTTAGCTATTTTAATGAATCTTTTCCTTTAAGGGTTTTTTTTTCCTTCAGCTGCACCTTTTCTGATTTGAAATGTCTCTAGTGTAATCTAACACACGTGGTGATTCTTACTGACAGCCACTTCCTTCACTCTGGCCCTTGTTGATCTGTTGAGCGGAGACAGCTACAAATGCTGTAGCTACAAAAGGAGATGTTCAAGCATCTGTGTGGGACCAAACATCCCTAAATCCTTGCAGTGATCTTCTAACTCTTTGAGTGGTTTTAGAAGCATCTCACAAAAGCAGCCGCCATTTTGTGATTGCGGCTCTGTGTCTTTGTGATTTTTGACTCCCAGATCAGAGCTCTAGAGCCCCTGATCCTCGCAGTTCACAGTTTACTACTGCACTGCACTGCTGGGCCTCTCAGGCCTCTAATGAACGTAAGCTCTGTGTATGTGCGCATGTGTGTGTGTATGTATGTATGTCCAGTATGTGCACTATATTAAAAGATTTAGAGCTGTCTGTAGTATGCCTGTGTTTGTGGGTGTGATTCCTGCTTGTGCATGTTTGCTTAGTGTTCAGAGGGACACAAGCTCAATAGTTTGTGTGTATGGGGTGTGTGTATGTTTAGATGTTTAGAGAGTGTGTGTTTTAGGAAGACCATCCCATTGCCTACAGCACTGCATCTACAGCTTGAACTGAATATGATGTCTTCTGTCCATGTTCACACAACCCCCTCCCACCATGTGGCGATGTTGATGGCGCTGTTAAATAATGGGCATGGGATGGCTCGGCAGTGCATGTGTTGTGGCTGTGGCTGTGGCCCGGTGGTTGAAAAGCCAGCTGCTTCTACCATCGTCTCTGAAACGCTGCACCTCCTTGACAATAATGCAAGGCTTTACTGTGTCTTGTTTATTTATTTGTTTGTTTTATTTAGAAAAAAAAGGGACTACACTCCTAAAATAAAAAAAAACAACTTCTAACCATAAATAAAAAAGAGCTGTCATAGTGTTAAACGTGTTGCACATGTACTATATTTTGATATTTTTAAAGCTAGCGAGTGTAACGCCAGTAAACTTCACAGTGGGCACCTGAAATTCGCTCCATAGTGCGTTCCTCCAACATCTGTTTTTTCACGAAAAAAAAACAGCCAGTGGAAACAGATAAGTCATTTTGTGCAGAGCTTCAAAGTCTCCATAGCCATTGTGTTGTTCATGGCAATAGCTGATTTTGTGTGGCAGAACTCTCATACTGTTATGTACACAAGGCTAAGGGAATGTGTCATAGATGGCCTGTCTCAGCCCATAATAGTTTGTAGCCAGTCTCTGTGTTTTGCATTTCCCTTACTTCAGCACAGATGTACCATGGAGTCGTACACTTTTTTTTATTTTTATCGCAACACTAATATCTTAAAATATTAATTTTGGAATTTCCAGGTAGCTGGAAATCAGGCACTGAAGGAGTCAGGAAAACCTGTCAAGGTTGCAGAAAGTGATGTGGATGTAAGTACGAGCTTATTGGCTGCACTAGAAAAAAAACATAAACCGAAAATAAACTTTAGTCTCTGTGATGAGCTTATGTTTGGTAATATTCAGTTGTTACTTTGATGTCTCGAGAACCTTTTAACCGATCAGTTAAAAGCGTGTTGGTTATGAAAATGTTTGTTTCAAAGAATTTGTTGACATTTCAAGATACTATAGGTTTATTTTTCTTTGTTTGTTTGTATTACAAACTGCATTTACCTGAATGAACAAAGATATACATATATTCAAGGACTTTTCTATTTGATGAATATTCAGAATATTCATAAACAGGTTTAATGTTTTTATGTAATAGATGATACAGTCAAACGCTCATTCCCTGTCTGCCTTTCAGCCAAGGGAACACTTAATTCTAGTTTCTTCTGACTGTTGTGGTTCAGTTGGGAGAAAAGCGAGGGCAATTTAGGCAAAACAAAATATGGATCCTGTGAAAAAAGTGTGGGTGGACACTTAGATTTAAGGAGAAAAAATCTTGCGGAGAATGTTAATAGGTAAATGCTTTGAGTCTTTCAGTCTGATAATTCCCTGCAGCTTTTCAAACAGTCTTTGTTTTCTCTTATGAAAGTATTTCTCACAATTTGCTTCACACACACTGTTTATTTAAAATTTATGAGCATGTTGTCTGCAATGAATATTTGAGGAGCTCCAACAACAACATCGCCATGGAGACAACTTGTAGATTAATAATTTATTCTGTGGAATATAAAAACTAGTGTAGAGTGTAAAAGGAAAAAATATATACGGAGAAGTACTTTGTTTACATTAAGATTTTAACTTTGAACCTTATTACATGTATGATGTGATGCTGTTTTAAAGCAGGATGATGAAGTGATCCCACCTTTGCTTTCAGTTCAATCAGAGATTAATTAACAAGGCTCTGAGACTCTGACACTGTAATTAAACATGTCAGGTGGGTTGCACCCACTTTGTTTAATTGCTTCACTCCCCGTAATTTTAAGTACACCAAAACGAGACAGGGGAGTTGTAGGGCTGCGAATCTCAAGTGTGCTAAGCCCTTATGAATTAAAATGGACGTAGGTATACACAAGTATGGGTGCCCTCACGGTACTATGATCGCACATGCTTACGCTCAGAGACGTTTTTATTCACTGCACCTACACAAACAAGAGGAAGTTGTAAATTAAGTAAATGGGCCACTTAATTACCAGAGGTCAAGACGCACACACATGCACACACTTTGGTGAGCACTTGAGGCCTTTTATCTGTGAGTATACAAAGCACCCCCCTCCATTCCTTTCCCTGCCCACTTGACTCTTTGTCTCCATCTGCAGGTGAAGTTGAGTCGGTTATGTGAACAGGACAACATACTAAAGGATCTGGAGGCAAGGATCAGCTCCCTGAAGGACGACAAGGTACACAGTAATAGTTACAAAGACTTTAAGCCAGCAATGCCAGGACATTCTACCCGCCGTAGTCAGTCAGATGAGTCAGCCTGATTCTGACTCATCAGTCTGAATGGAAAGTGTTACAAAATTCTAGGAAATATTACATAAAGTGCCCTATACTGTAATCAGTTAAGATACATTTGAGTTTAATAACTGACAGCAGCTGTCAAAGTATGTGGCAGCAAAAGTCTGAGTCAAAACAGGTTTCCTACTAAATGTAACCTTCTCTGTCATGATTAGGAAAGTCAACTTAAGTAGAGACAGGTATACTCATTTCTCAGACTCTTTATTTACCTCGGCTTCACTGTTACAACCCCACACGAAAGTACACATTCCTCAGGAGGTTCTGAATACAACCAAATGTTATTTGCAAGATAATGTAGGTACCGTAAGGCCTGCAGTTAAAGTTTGACCATATACAGCTCAGGATCCACTTTAGTGAAAGTCAGTTGGTAGCTCATGGCAGTGCAGCTCTGTGGAAACATGCTGCCCCCTGCAGGTATTTTAAAATAGTTATCTGCTGAATAGTAAGTATCCATTTATAGAACAGCATTCTACAAACAAGCCAGGGGTCAATTGCTCTGTGTTCATCTCATGTTGATCTGAACCTTGTCTCTTCAGGACAAGCTGGAGAGTGTATTAGATGTGTCCCATCAGCAGATGGAGCAGTACCAGGAACAACCAGCTCATGCCCACAAAATCGCCTACCAGCAGAGGCTGCTGCAGGAAGATCTGGTGACCATCAGGGCGCAAATATCCCGCGTTTCCACGGTATCTATGACTGAGTGTTATTGTATAAACGCTAATTTCACGGTCCACACATATTTCTAGGAATGCATTTGTTTGAATGCTTGCAGCTGCTTGTTATTATGTGCCATATCTTTAACAGTGTGCTACTAATACAATTTGTGTGTGTATACAAACTGTATGTATACAACTTAACAGGAAAAACGCTCATGGCCTTTATATCCTACATGATGCTGTGTAGATTGCTTATTTATTCATTCATCATGTTATAATGTACCGTATTTTTCGGGCTATAAGCCGCTACTTTTTTCCCCACACTGTGAACACTGCGGCCTATACTAAGGTGCAGCTAATGCATGTTTTTTTCATGCCGCCAAAAACATTTTGCCTGGTAACAGTAGACCAATAAAATTGATAAGTAGTTCACAGAGGTCCAGTGAAATTGTGTGATAAATCAAGCGCACTTTCCCAGTTAAATTATTGTAAATCAGTAATTTGTACTCACCCTCATCAACATGGAAAACACTCAAAGAAAAGCATATGATGCAGCTTTTAAGTTAAAGGCAATCAAGGAAAAACTTGCTAACTTCCGCACATTCACTCAAACAAAGATAGCGGAGAATTCCATTGGACTAGATGATATCATGAATATGTATGAAGTACCTTTGACGTTTGACCTGCCTCTCACTCGGACTGTTAATAAAAAAGGTGACTCGTC
>VUQG01000874.1:0-15216 GCA_015106755.1 Etia nguti | reverse complement strand
ACAGTGGTATAGGCCTATTTAACACTACTTATAGTTTACACGAGACAATTTTATTTCTTATATGAATGTTATTTATTTTAACTGTCATAAACAGGATGTGACGTGCAATAATCTGACGGGGTGGCTGTAGCTCAGGTGGTAGAGCAGGCCACTAACCAGAAGGTCGGTGGTTCGATCACAGTCTGCTCCAGTCTGCATGCCAAATATCCTTGGGCAAGATACTAACCCCATGTTGCTCTCCGATGCATCCAGTGTGAATGTGTATGAATGTTAGATAGAGCACTTAAGAGCTTAGAAGAAGTGCTTGTGTGAATGGGCGTGATTGGGTGAATGAATTAGTTGTGTAAAGCGCTTTGAGTGCTCAGACAGAGTAGAAAGCGCTATATAAGAACCAGTCCATTTACCATGATAATAATAACAACTGTACTGCATTAAAACATTCACAGCTGGTGGGATATCCAATCTTTAAGTGATGACCTGATGAAACCTGCTTCCGGGTACAAACTACTCTGCATTTATTAAGGCTCGTGTGTTTTTAACATGTTTATATGCTTTATATTTTGTTCTATTTAATCTGAGCAAGCCCCTAAAAAAGTCAGTGATCAGTGTCGGCCTCTCTCAGTTTTTATCATCACTATAAATTTTAAAGCTCAGTTTTTAAAACCTTACGATGTAACTACAGCCCAGCCCATGCAGTATATTAATGAATAAACTTATATTGCAGTTGTTCTCCTGAATGAAATTTGGTCCGTTAACTGCATCCTGCCACGCAGTTACATTTGTTTCTAACCATCGGGAACCCTCATTGAGCGTAAAAAAGATAGCGTTCATCCTCCAGCTTCACTGTGTTTATCTTACGCTAACCATAGCTGTGTAGCTAGCCCCCACGCAGCACATCATTGTGTACCAGCTAGCCTAATTTCAGTAACCCTACAAACGTCACTGCTGTTTAGCTTTCTGTCTTCATTTATGTCAGAACTGATAGCAGAGCTGTACGTTTTAATTTTTGCTGTGGCAGTTAAGCTGCCGGATTTTTGGCTTCACGACCCTCCTTCATGGTTCGTGCACGTCGAAACTCAGTTTGGTCTTCGTGGCCTTGCTGGATACACTGTCCACCCACCGTGTGATGACCCTCCTCCAGGATCCCCCCATCCAAGGGAAATACACCGCTCTCAAGGCGCTGCTGCTGCGGCGCTACTCCCTCTCCGATGCAGAGCGGGCCAAGAAACTCTTCTCTCTCTCGGGCCTGGGTGATGGTACCACTCTGGAGCTCACGGAGAGCATGCTGTCCTTGCTAGGAACGGGTGATGGCGGATTCCTCTTCACTCACGTCTTCCTCC
The DNA here is from genome assembly GCA_015106755.1 of Etia nguti. Classification (NCBI taxonomy): domain Eukaryota; kingdom Metazoa; phylum Chordata; class Actinopteri; order Cichliformes; family Cichlidae; genus Etia; species Etia nguti. Next base: position 13,876 of record VUQG01000874.1, on the reverse strand, counting down.
AACAGTTGCCGGTGCGAGCTGACCTCGCCAACTCCCCGCTGCTGGCCGCGAAGGACTACCGCTCACTCGCAGAAGAAGCGGATCGCATCCTCCTTGCTAATAGGAGCTTCGGCATCCAGGCGATAGTTCCTGACTTACCGACAGCATCTCCCGTGCCCCCACCGATTCTCCCGGGGGCCTCCGACTCATCGACGGTGGCTGGGATCGCGGCATCGCGGAAAAGGCCTGTGTTTTTACCATCAGCGTGACAGCGCCGTGCTGCCTTTGCAGTTTTAAGGCTCAGGGAAATGAGCCCGTCAGCGCTCTGTAGCGGCTGCGACCGCTGGCGATAAGAAAAGGCTGCTCTTCATAGAGGACTCACGCTCGGGGACACGTTTTTTGGTCGACTCCGGCTCCCAGAAGAGCCTCCGGAACTCTCGTGTCATCTTTGCATACCTCCACAATGGTATATTATTTAATCTTTAAAAAAATAGAAGAAAAAATTTCCGCGTACCACCAGAGAGAGCCCAAGTACCACTAGTGGTACACATACCACAGTTTGAGAACCACTGATTTAAGGCATCAAAACAGGACTTCACAACCCACTGGGTGACGTCATGGTGCCTACATCATTTACATCTTTTACATACAGTCTATGGAGTATACAGTGAATTTTTTCCAGACAACATATGCTTTGTTGCCACTGATTAAATCCATCTAAATTCATCCAAACACCTTTTTTTTTTTTTTTAAACCTGTGATGCACTCAAAAAGTGTCACAAGTTAGATATTAGCAGGAAGCTACATAAGTGCCTTTGTCACTGAAAGGTATATGGTGAGTGAAGAAAATCATGATAGATTGGCATACACAACTGTCATGATGAATAATCATCTGTTATTTTGTCAAAATATTTCAAACTGCAACACTCCAATTAAATCTTAAGGTCAGCACTCCATCTTTATCGTTTGTATAAAGCAGCAGAAATATGGGGAGTGCATGCATTTACCCTGGCTGTCTCTGGGTTCTCTGCCACCATGAACATGAAGTTGAGATTGACAAGCTCTGTGCCACTGCAGATGCAGATGATGCAACCCTCCAAGTCTGCTTCTGTCTTTCCAGTGGCCTCAAATGATGACAGGATCTTCGGGTCCTGAGGACACAGCATCAAAGGCAGAGATTAGTATGGAAATGATGGATAAATAGCTGATCAAAATTACATGCTAAGACGGAGACCTAGACATAAAGCTAAAAAAATAAGATAAGGTAGAATAAGTAAGCAACATAGCAAGCTCTTTAGATGTTTGAAAGCATTTCTGCTGCTTTAAGTTTAAGTAGGGGATATATTTCAACATTTAAAGAACTTTAGTTCTTTTTCTCAGAATAAACGAGATCCCAGCACACCTTAGCCTGATATAACTGTAATGTCTTTTTTATCAGTTTAACAGAAAAATCCACAAAAGGATTTTCTCGCTTTCAAAAATGCCACTCCTCCCTCTCTCATCTTCTCAATCAGATTTCCTGTCTGCCACCATTGCCACCATGGAAGATAGTAATGCTTATATGTTATGTGATTGAATTAACAGCAACAGGCAACAGGCTATGCCACTTTAAAATCTCAGCCTGCAATCATCCAATCCCATTCATCTCTTCTCTCTCATTGGATTACTTGAAACAGCTCTCCAGGCTTTTGTAACCATGTTAGCCTCTGAGGAGAAGCCCGGCTATTAGTTGTCTGTACAGAACAGCATATGGTGCATGAGCCGCTATCAGACTGCAGACTATATACGTGCCCTCACATACGTACACAAACACAGCCACTCAGGACCAAACAAAGGCGCTCCAATCTGTTGTCAGCAGTATGACTTGAGACTCTCCTATTAGGCTTCTGCATTTCGGTGGCTTCACTGGTTTGCATACAAATTAGAAGGCAGATTGCCCATGGATATTCCAATAATAGCTTTCATAATTCATATAGCTGGTATGACGCTAAATACGACAGTATAATGTGTCACTGTCGAGGCTACATAGCATGAAATCGATATTTAATATACAGAGGAACCATGTGGTTTGGATTTGTGCATATCTGCCTCTGTAACTGCTAAATAGATTGGTTGCCAGCTGTAATAATTCACTGGGCACCATGGCTATTTTAGGGTCCGTTTCCTATTATGGGATAAGGAAAAGTCATTCTGATGGAGACAGAACATCTTATACCGTTGATCTTTTGATCCTGTAGTATGAACTCCATAACCCAGCGGTTTTCTGACAGCGCACCACCACCAGGCTGAAAGAACTATTTTTCAATACTACTCTCTTGGTCAAAAGCACAATCCACAGCTGCGAGAAAGTTCAGTAAGAACCTGTGGCGAAACTCAGAGTTGTATAAATATTGATGAGCTGAATATTTCATGTTTATGTTCTGCTAGTGCCCTGTGTGAATCTGTGTATTTGAAAGCAAATCTCAGCAGTGAGAACTCAACCGGGAGTCCCAAAACAGTCATTATATTGATAGAAAAAGCCACTGTAGCCTTGGCTAATTTAAGCATGAATAATAGCCTGAAGTGGGAGTCTCTCTAGATTTTACCAGGAGTGCCAATGTGGGACTAAAAGACTGAATGTTTGATGCGGAGGCTGAGAGTGTGAATTTTGTGAAGGCAGAAGTGAAGAAATTGTCCCTCCCGAGTTCTTACCTTTGGGACGGCACCAACGCGAATACTGTTGATGAGAGAACACTCCAGAACCTGACCTTCCTGCAGGAGACCCAAAAAAAGATAGAAAGAAAGGGAAAAAAGAAGTAGATGAAAGAGGGGGAGAATAAAAGTCTAGAAGAAAAACAATTTCTAATAGTCAGCAAAGCACAAACACCACAACCTCTCAGCAACATGGGTCATTACGACCCAGAAATGAGAAAGTCTCCTTTGTGCGTTAAGAATAGCAGTTTTAACAGCATTTGATTAAATTACCAAGTTTGAGTCTGCAATATATGAGGATAAACATATTAACAGGATGGACTGTTGCAGAGGTGCTTTTTGCCACCAGGCATGCAGCTGCTTGGGGTCACAGCACACTGGTGGGCTCCAGAGAACAGACAAACTTATACTGCCGCAGTTTGTAACATCAGTTGGACAGACCTGATCACCTTTAGGGCCCAACCTGACTCCATTCACCCCAGTTGCAGAAGGTGTGCATGAAATAAATGCTGCTTGTCTATTTGTAACTCTGGGGGAGGAAATTCATGTCAAAATCTATTGCATGATTTGGAAAATGTTAGCAGTAAAATGGAAGTTATGAAAGTTAGGCGCATGCTTGTATATTTTCGGAACTTTCCGAGAAATACGCAAATAGTGTGCCACCAAACTATTTCTGAAACCACTAAATGGGAAAACAAATCATCCCAATCAGAGTTATATTTTTCCAAGTAGAGGGACTGCTGATGCACCTCTTAGAAGTTTTTAGACAGTGGCAAAGGAAAATCAGGAATGTTATAATCCAGTGGCTGGAAAATTAGACTATTCCAGTACTAAAAACTGCAGCTTTTAGTACTAGCACAGCCAGCTGTAGCTCCTGTGTGCTAGACTTCAGCTACACTACTTTAAAATCATCCATCTGCAACAAATTAATCCAACTATCTGATAAATATAAACAAACAAACAAACAAACAAAACTTGCGATACACCTTTGGAGCGGGAGTCACAAGTTCGATCCCCACCTGGTATCCAGTAAGGGTCCTGGCTAGACCCCCCATGCTAAAAACCAAGCGCAGGAATTGCGCGGCTACGTCTGCAGCCTGTCCACAGCTCGGACACAAGCATTTCACTACATGTTGTACTTTGTATGATTGTGTATGTGACAAATAAAGGTTTGTTTGTTTGTTTGTTTTTATTTACTTGAATATACTTTTTTGAAAGTCACAATATCAGAAATACAGAAAAGATCAAAACAACTGACTCTTCCTTTGCATGCCTTTTTAAATTCTTTACCTACTCCATGTGGATCCTGTCTTATACATTTCTATTTAGAGGATCCTCTCGAAAATGCTAGAATACACACGGGTCATGATGTGGAAGTCGTACCTTTCCCTCACTCTTCCAGGTGATGAAAAAGCCGTACTCGTCCACTTTCATGTGGCAGTTGGGCTCAAAGATGTATGGGTCCTGCAGCGAGGAAAAATTATTATTTCTAAGCAATGAGGCCATATTAATCAAAGGTTTTATTTGACACAGCAAGACATTAAACAGTCAACCTGTTTAACAAACACAGGAATTATGCAATCAGACAACCAGATGTAGCCCTTATTCATTTTACAAGATATACCTGCCTGCCTAAGAACACACACTCAAACACACTTTCACAAAGTATGCACAAATACGCTCAGTACGTACACACGCAATGCCCGTAGTGGAGGTGAAGCCTGTTGTCTAAGGCAAACACGCAGTGAGATTAATGTGGCCACCATTAGCTGTTAAATGCAAACATCAACGCAATTGGAACACGAGAAGGAGCTAAACTTGTATTAGCCTAGCTACTGTGATGCTACTGCACACATCGTTCAACAGGAGTGTTGATGGAGGAAATCTAGTAACCTCGGCCACCTTGTCCTACCCAAACAATCTTACCATCAATTCAATCGGCTGGAAGATGTGTGTGTGTGTGCCGACAAATATGTGCATTGTTTTTTCCCACTTCACTCAAACTGAGAAAGCTAAAAACATAAAAGAGAAATAAACTAGAATAGGAGAAGGCTGCTGGGTCACTCTAATATTAGCAGTAGGGAACAGTGTAACACACTCGTGTACACACTCATACACACGTGATTTATTATTTCAGGATGTTGCTGCTATGAGATTCGCAGCTGCAAATAGGACTGAGCTGGCTTGTTACTTGGCTCTTACCCTGACATCTAAAACCCTCAAAAAAACCTTCACAAGAATAATCTTATTTCCATTTAGGAAACAGTGAGACTGCTGTAAGTGCAGATAAAAGCTTGACTCTCTTTCATCTGAATGAAGACTGACAGAGTGTTCGGTGTTAGATATATAGCCACCTCGATGAAGGAGATGGTTTCAGATAAACCTCAACTGTTGAGGACATACAACAGTATCACATTCCACTGCTTTTAGCTTTACTGTAGTAAATCTAAAAGTGTGTGTGTGTGTTGCCTACTGATCGTGCCTCTTATTTTGAACACAGATCCTCAGATCATTTTGAGGTCTTTTACCCTTGGTCTAAATTTCCAAATCAATAACAGAAAGAGATAATTAACCTGCCCTGTGTAGGCTTAACAGCTGTATCTATAAATATTATATATGATGCTATTAACAAGTACAGTCAAAAACAAAGTACACCATCTGTAAATTTGTCAATATCAGTACATAAAATCATCTTCTGTATGACTTTACCGTTCTCTCACATTGTTGTGGAGGAATTCTGACCTACTATTTATGCTTGATTAGGTCACTGAGGTTTGTGGACATATCCTTATGCACAGCTCTCTTAAAGTCTCACTACAGTATTTAATCCAGGTTGAGGTCTGGACTCTGACTGGGTCATTGCAACACCTTGATTCTTTTCTTTGTTTTTAGTCATTCTGTTGGAGAACTGCTGCTGTGTTTGTGATCACAGTCCTGTTCCATGACCCAATTTAAGCCAAACTTTATCTGTCAGACAGGTGCCCTCACATTTGATTTTAGAACACTTTGCAGTCAGTGAGTCGACCATGAACTCATCCGTCTACCAAAGCGCTCAGGTCCTGTGGCTGCAAAACAAGCAGCTATGGAAGGAATTCAGCATTTTGCCTTAGTTATCATTAAATAAGTAATGACAGTTTACCATTTTGTATTTTGTTAGAGTATTATTATTATTATGCCTTGATACGCAAAACCTTAGAATTTAAAGAGGGTGTACTTTCTTTGCGCCATGACTGTAAATGCTTATGTGTGTTTTCTGTCTCATTCGTTTTCATTCGTCTCAGTCTACCTTCATTAGCCGTCAATATGAGGCTGCATAGTTTCCATGGACACCAAACATCAACCAGATCTTAAATGATTGATTTCCACTCAGTGAGATAATGAATGAAACACACACACACACACACACACGGGAAGCTCTTTGGCTATTTGCATACTGGATTACATAGGATATCTTTCACCTTTTACATTAATGCCTCTGGACTGTCAAAGAGGACAAACTCATATGAAATATCTCATTAAAGGACACAAACTAATTATTGAAAATCCATAGCACACTACAGAGTGTAGAGCTAAAGAGAGAAACAGAGTGAGATACAAACTTGGAAACATCTCCATCTATTCAAGGACATGAATAAGATGGCAACGAAAGCATTCTGGGGACATTAAGTTGTTTTAGAAAGCTGTCTTGTGTAACGATATGTAGTGCTGAGAGACTCCATATAACGATATCTGTCCCCTATGAAGCTTTGAATTGCACTCGTACAAACACACATGCAGGCACACTGACCCACATGCACATTACCTGCCACTACCATCTGTCACTCAGTGGGGCTTCAGTCACTAGAGACTGTTCTTGTGGAAAAAAATAACATCCATGCTGCTTAGCATATGCTTTTTGCCCACTGAGATGCTTGCGCCCCGCATCCTTTGTAATTTCCAGGCAGCAGTGCTTTGCTCACACAAACACAAACACATGCCCACACTGACACAAAGTATGACTGACAGTGTTTTATAAATGAGACGCATTGCTGCTTCGTGTTTACGATAACAGCGAGGAACATGAGCTGACAACCAAAATAACTATTTATTTATGAATGAAGGACTGTAGCTCTGAATTTTTCTCCTGAGATGCATCAGTTTGAGTTGATATTGTTTAGAATATAATCATTCATTAATGAGAAAAATTCACAGCACAAAGAGGGGAGTGGTATGTCCCAAGTGTCATTATTAATTTTAAGCGACTGACAGAGCTTGACCTTATTACCATTCAGGCCAGACCTAACCTTGTCCTGTCTAAGCTTGGCTCAAATTCACAGCAGCAACACACTGAGGACTCTGTTCAGAAGCATGCTGGCCCAGTTTCACCGCTCACTGTGACATGGCTTTGGATTTGATGATGCCTTTCCGTACACTCTCAAGCTTTTTTCTCTGCCTAAGAGGGATCCTCCTCCCCCAGCTGATGCCCACATAAACGGAGAGGACTGAGGGGATTTCCTGATGTGTGCAGGGGTACGTGTAGGTCTGTGTGTGTGCGCGTGACTGTGACACACTTTGCCTTTGCTCGTCCAATGTCCTAGCTGGGTGTCCTGATTAAGTTTGTCTGATGAAATGTGGGCAAAAAAAAAAAAGGCAGGAAGATATACTTGGGGGTCACATACATGCAAGTGCATACAAAGATATATGGAAACAATTGATTTGCTTGTGGCTGTGATTAAGCATTTATTGGTAATAATTCAATTTTAAAATAGTTTTTTTTTTTAAAGAAAGCTTTTAAATGATCTATTTATATTTTCTAGCTCACATTTTTCTGGTTTTTATTTGTGGTGGTGTTTTGCATCCTCCTTTCGCAAATAAGTCATACCTACAGTCAATCTTAATGATAATAAACAACAATAACAGATTTTACACTACAGCCTGACCGATATGTCAGCAGATATTAGCTATTTGTCGCTCTACTGATATCAGTATTTATAATGGCCAATAAATTAAAATGACAAAATTAAAGAAGAAATAGAAGAAACACCCTTCAACTATGTCTTTTGTGTTGATGTTGCACAATTTGTCCATGAGAGGGCACTCTGCAACTTCCCTGTTGGCAACACATGTTGCAATGATCCAAGCAGAGTAGGGCACAGAGTTAAAGAGTAAACAAAAAACTGCGGATAACAAACGTTAGGGAAATCTGCTTAAGTTTTGTTTGTCTGAAAGGAAAAAAATTGGCCAATATATCGCAATATTGGATTTTTAAGTCACCACATATCTGTATCAGTATCGGCCTTTAAAATCCTATAATCGGTAGGGCTCTATTTCAACACTGTTTTTTGGGACGTCTTAATTGAAAATCTGTCTATGTTTTGCTACAGCATCTTTAGGCACTGGAATTGAGAACCAGTAATCAAAAGCCTCTAAGCTTATCATTTTCTTTTATCAGCTCTCGTAGGTTTTTCTTACAGTAGGTTAGGGCATATAATAAAGCAATGATGTCATGTGGCAGTGGAGCTTCTGCACGCCTGAGTGACTGTATATGAAAGCAGCACTGTTCTCAGAGTCAGAGAGATAAACACAGTTATGCAGGCACCCCCATTTTGCCGCCTTTCCCCACTTTGTGGATGTCTAAAATTGGTCCTTACATAAACCAATTTTCTTTGAAATCATGGCTATTCTAAAACTTTTTTAGCATGTGCATAATTTTTTATAGTGTGCTAGTTAAGACCCTCAGTGGACGTGTTGCGGACAAGCAGTCGCCATGCCGAAGCATCTTAATGAGCCTGATCAATGTGGGCTGTCTACAGCTAGAACTGTGACTACATCAGTGATGATATAAACTGAGGCCTCTGTTCTGTGTATGTGTGTGTGCTTGTACTCATGGTGTGGGGATATAAATGTCTTTCCATTGTCGCGCTGTGGACCCGTCTTGGATATTTTTGAGGGGAAAAAAACCCCAAAACAAAAGCAAAATAATGTAAGAGACTAAAATGTCATTTAAAGCTTGGTATTCTAAATGTATGAAAACAAAGACTGTGTGTGGATGTGTGCATTTGCCCAACTAATGACTGAGCCGGGCACAGTCATTATGGTGCAGGATGATAACAGGGCAGAGCAAATAATCTATGGTGGTATCAGCAGGGAACACTTACAAACAGATAGCTTAGTATTGGCTAAACCTTCACCACTTCACTGAGAATATTAAAAGCCTCTTATTTTTAATCAATTGCCCAATGCAGGAAAGTGTCATATTTACCTCATCAAACCTGTCGAAAGAGGCGCCTTCCTGCATGAACTCAGGCAGGTGCTTCTGCCAGTTGAATTCGTAGGACTTTGTCATGGCTGCTCACAAGTCTGAGAAACAAAAAAAGAGGAGAAGACAAACAAGGAAAGAGACAGACACGGACAAAGAGTATATTAGAAAAGAAACCTCGCTCTCCAGGGGCTCACCCAAAAATATCCTCTCGAGAGAGTGAGAACAACTTACATATATAACAACCAACCAATAAACAAGCTCCAAAGGACAGAATTTGGGAAAAATATTTATTTATTATTTAGGATTTGTCAGAGATTTAAAGCACCCTCTCTGCTTTGGAGCTGCAATTAGCAGTGAGGCAGAGTAAATAGAACAAGCAAAAGGAATATGGGCACATGACATCAGAGGGACAACCGACCAAGCAGGGCTGAAAAATGAAGCCCATGTCAAAGTGCCTAAAGCTGCAGTACCTTAACTGTCCACTTGAGGCGATCTCCAAAAGTGAGTTAAAAACAAACAAACAAACAAACAAACAAACAAACACAGCTGTACAGAAAATCTGTTTGTTTGTTTTTTTAATTCACCCATTTGAGGTTTCGTTTTTTTAGGGTTATAGCTGCTTTGACTGACGAGGTTGCCAACACAGGCATCTTTAGCTAAGCTTCACGTCAGCTAACTGGAATCAACTGTGTAGCGTTGGTACCTATTTAGAACCATTTTAATTCACCTACCTGATAAAATGGAGTTTTAAAATTGTGATTCAAATAATATATATATGCATTTTTATTTATGTGTTAAATTAGCAAGCATGTAAATCTGCACAATAATGTACATAGAGCCTACTGGTTCACCTTGCTAACCAAGCCTGCTATTATTTGCTAATAACAAAGAACTCATCCTCACATCCAACTATCATCGCTTCTGGATTCCAAAAACAACCATAATGTTATAAATTAATCCTATAAATGGGACTATGGGTGGGCCTGAACAACACAAATTGAGCATATCACAGAGATAAAAAGAGCATGCAAGAAAGGAATTTCCTCCTGCTTTTATGTAGGACCCTGAAACCAAATGGATGGGCACTGCACTCCTCTTCAAATACTAGAGAGTCAGGCTTCATTCATGTGACACACCTGCACGTGTATCATCACGTAAGACATCCAGCTCAGGGAGGGGAGGAGGTAACTGTAATATTGTTGATGACACCACCCAAATATAGGCTCCATCTACGTCAAGCTCAAATGTGTCAAGCAAAACTAAGAGGGAGAAGTGCACTTGAGAACGTGACATACTATGTATAGTCTAAGAGCTCAGCTGGTATTAAGTCATTATGGGAATACTCTGCAGAGATTTGATTTTCATCCACCAATCTTTTAGCCTGCTGCGCTACAGAATATTTTCTACTATACAGAAAATTAAACGCGTATACACAAAGTGGAAACTGGATGCTGATGGATGAGATGAGAAATAGATGAACTGAGGAAGGGTAATGGGGAAAGAAATATGGACAGAGAGTCAGTGTGAAAGATGTGAAGGCACAGGGAAAAGTGAAAGGCAGAAAAATAAAATGAAAACAGTGCACTAAAAGTAAGAGCCTGATATACACCCACTGAGAGGCAAAAAGATGTGATCTGAGAGATGAGGAGAGAGTGGCATGAGAAGCATAGAGATCAAACAGAAAAGTGGTGGGCAGAGAGACACAGAAGAGTGACACAGCTGTGAGTGACAGAGGCTGGGGGATCAGAGTGTTGAGTACAGCAGAGGGGGGGGGTGTCTGCTTTTGATGTGGGGAACGCAGATCAGACACATCATCAACAGGGGTTACAGAAAACTACCGGCTGGGTGGGCTACAGTCCGCCCGGCCATGACAAGTGCAGATGATGCAAGGCTTCTGGGGTGTTTGAATGCTGTCATTTTGAAACTACAATGATTCAGAAAAAAAAGAGCCAATCTCACTGCTGCTGGCAGGTTCAGCAAAAGACACCATTGCTGAACAGAGACAGTAGATAACACCAGAAAATTTGAAAAACAAGCTACTGCACTTTAATTTATGTAAATTAAGTCATTTTGGGCTGCTGTGCTGTATATCACACTGCTACAGGAGGTATCGTATCCAGGCCGTCCAGGTCAATACACCTACTGATTTACAAAAAAGGAGCCAACCATGAAACCGAGTCCTCCACCATATGTGGTGGCCAAAAGTAGAGTTTACTACAGAAGCACTCATCAAACTAGGGAAACACGGAAATGTTATACATTGTAAAACAGATTCAAAATCATTCATATAGGACGTTTCACATCTCTAATTTGGACTAATTGGACTGTGCTTTCCTGTCTGATGATAGCCTAGATCTCGCTACACTCAGCAGTATGCATTAGATAACATTTTCCTCAGCGGGATGAAATCTGTCCAATAGCAGTGCAGCAGTTGAGGTCCTATAAGGCCACGCCAGTGCGCACGCTGGGCCTCTGAGCTTCTAGAAGTGTGAGTGCGCACGTGAGGAGCTATGGGAAGCTAGCGGAAGTTGGTGAGGTCCGAGCCCCCTATCCAACCCCTGACAGAGAGATAATTACGATAGATAGGAGCCCCCTGAGGAACACTGTTCCCAGCCTCCTCTTCTAAAATGGCAGCTAGGGTAACACCCAGCGGTCCCACACCTCATAAACTAAAATTAGGCTACAGCTACATCAGTCAGCCAGTGGTGAAAGGGTTGACTGGGGACATGCTCGAATGGACACGAGTGAACAACAGAGAGAGCAGCATGTGTCATGGCTGTAACAATAATCACAAAATCCATAATAACAACGACAGGTATTAACTAAGGACTAAAACTTTAACAACAACAACTTAGTTGAACTGCAGGAAACTGAAGGAGGAAACATAACAAGGGTTTGTTCTGTTTGATCCTTCAACACGTCATCATCTGATGTTTTTGCTGATACTGTTGTGATGCATTCATTTTCAATCTTACTGCATTAATGTCAGACAAAAAGTATTTCAGTTTCCAAATTTTTATTATCTTATTTCATGTCATCGTTTTCTTTTGTAGCTGCCGGCTGATGAAAAGAATGGTTTCCTTGTGTCATACTCAAGGTTGTCAGATTTAGAGCATATACTGTATCTACCTGTGTTGTGCGTGCATTATATGCCTTTACACCTTTCGGGGCCTGTGGAACTGAGCGACGGCAGTTTTTGGTTTACCAGATGCCGAGCCCTCCTGCTGTTGCCATGACATTAAGGAGCAAATGGAAGATGTTACTTCTAATTGCTCTGAGAGTGCATGTCTATTTAAGGAATGGTACGTGTTGATTAAAAGAAAGCAGTCTTTTGCTTATTAGATGTCTTTTCAGGTATCAGCTATCAGGAAAAAAAAATATATATATATATCCCAACACAGATGTTGCTTAAGAGTTATTAAGATTACCGCGCAGTTCTGAGAAAAGATTTAATTAAAACTAAGTGGAAACAGCTGGGCAAGTGTGTGTGCCTGTCAAGGTCAAGAACACAGTTATGCGCTTCAAGTTGTAGTTAACTTAAAAGGGATTTTTTAAAAAGCAGATCTGAAAACCAGGTGCTTGGGCAAACCCCCCCCCCCCCAAAAATCCAGAAAGGCAGTGTTTGTCAGAAGTATTACTGTAACAGGTGCAAAACATCAGCTTCTCAGCTTCACATGACTGGAAACCACCATCTGTTCTATAAGAACAAGGGAGGCTTAAGTAATTAAAAAGTAATCAATAACAAAAACATCCTTAATTCAATTAATTTCTCATTTTCTGCACACATAGCGTACACGCCCACTATTTATAAGACCTGATGATACAGACCCGTTTTCAGTATGTGAGATGTGAGTGAGAATGGTTGCCTGTTTCTGTGTTAGTCCTGCAAAAAACTGGTAATGTGTCAAGGGTGTACCCCGTCATTTACCCTATGATAGCTGGAATAAGCTCCAGACCACCCATGACCCTGAATTGGACAAGTGGATGGATGGATAGATGGATGACAAGTATAAAAACAGAACAACACTAGAGTGAGGGGGTCTGTTATACTGTATTGGGTAACTGGTGGCATGGCATGGGCCACAAGTAAAATGACACACAAACTGTTGCCCGATTCGAATGCAATGCTTTAAGAGCCAAACTGTTAATACGGGGAAAAAGTCTGTTGAAAAGGGAATTTTCACAGTAAGAGCTGTACATCACTTAAACCACAAGATCCAATGTGCATGCTTTAATTATAATATGTTCATTTGCCTAAGATTTTTGGAACTTAGGAGTGTCAGGAGAATGAAGTTTGTTTAAACATAAAGCAGCTAAGCTCTGTGTACATAACGAGAAGGCACACACTGTAACATATATTTCAATTTCTGCTTCCATTCCACACCCACGCTGTTCGCTTGGTGTCCCTGTGAAAGTCAAACACACTGTAACACTGATGTCTGACGTGATAGTGGAATATGGTTTGTATTTTTCCAAAGCTTGGCCTATGTACAAATCTGCATTCGTACATACAGTTCTATTATGGACTCGCTGTGGCATCCTGGTCTCTAATCTATACAGTACAGTGGCTTGCAAAAGTATTCGGCCCCCTTGAACTTTTCCACATTTTGTCACATTACAGCCACAAACATGAATCAATTTTATTGAAATTCCACGTGAAAGACCAATACAAAGTGGTGTACACGTGAGAAGTGGAACGAAAATCATACATGATTTCAAACATTTTTTTACAAATAAATAACTCCAAAGTGGGGTGTGCGTAATTATTCAGCCCCCTGAGTCAATACTTTGTGGAACCACCTTTTGCTGCAATTACAGCTGCCAGTCTTTTAGGGTATGTCTCTACCAGCTTTGCACATCTACAGACTGAAATCCTTGCCCATTCTTCTTTGCAAAACAGCTCCAGCTCAGTCAGATTAGATGGACAGCGTTTGTGCACAGCAGTTTTCAGATCTTGCCACAGAT
>VUQG01000873.1:1124-18624 GCA_015106755.1 Etia nguti | reverse complement strand
ACACTTACTGGAAGCAACTGCCAAAGCACTACTGTTAGCTTAATACCATCACAGCTTACCATGAACACAATACTACACCAGTGGTGGGGCTATGTATTAGCTTTAAACATCTGCACTCAGCTTTGACTTCCAGCCTCAAGAATGTGTATAGTGAAAAGTTATGTACTCTTGCACCAGCTGAATATATAAAAACCCAAAAAACAAACTTTATTTGCAATTTGAGCCAGTTTAGTTTGCCAAGTTCACCACAACTGTTCGTGTTGTAAATGCAGTTCTCTATTAAATGTTCTCATAGTTTAAAATCCCCTTATTTAAAGGAGAGCAGCACAAAACTGCCAAACAAAGGGGACAAACAGGGGACCAGTTAAAAGTAGATCAAGTTTTCCAAACAGGTAACAGATCCAGTGCTGACACATCTGTGTAATTGACCCACAAGTTCTAGAAGTTGAGCTGGACCGATTTGTGATCTTAGTCATTTAAGAACCAGTCACCTTAGTAAACTCCAGGAATCACAAGCAAGCAGATTAGGGGTGTAAAATTTATTAGTCAAAACATGGACAGTCCATTCATCAGCAACATGGCCACAAATGATTCCCAACAAGCTTTGAGACAGGTCTGGCATTTCTAGCATGGTCTCTTTCTGGAGACATCAAAGCAGTTTTAAAGCCGCTGGTATTTCAGTTACACACAAAGTGTCTTGTAGCAGCAGAGCAACAAACCCAACCATGGAGGAATCTGGAGTTCCTCATACCAGCCAAGGAGGGGTCTGGAGAGCCAAATCCTAAGGATCTGGTTAAGTGCCTAAATCCTAACCAAAGAGGAATAAGAGCCTAATCCTAATCAAAGAGGACTCGGTAAGTGCCTATGTTGAGTAAACGAAGAGTCTAGAGACTAACCCAACCTAGAGAGATTTGCAGTGCTAAAAAAGAAAAAATAATATCCTAACCAAAGAGGAATAAGAGCCTAATCCTAACCAAAGAGGACTCGGTAAGTGCCTGAAACCAACCACGGAGTAGTTGGAGGGTACTAAGTGCTAAACGTAGAGCTCCAAACCTCGTCTCCTGGCTGAGGAAGGTACTTCAAGTTACCGATACCAGAAAACACCTTGTATGCAACATGCGATCATCTGATAAAACTCCATGACAGCACCCTGAATGATAGCATGGCTGCTCCTGTGTGGGAGGTTCAGGAAGCTCCCGTCTCTGCTCCTTGTAGATAAATGCTGCACCGACCCAGTCTTCTGGGGAAGTCTGACATGCAGTGCAGACAATAGCCTGCTGGCTGTGGACATTTGAGAGCCAGTGCACCTGGAGAGTCGTATGCGCAGGTGTTGTAAAAGCATCACCAGGGACTTGTCCTGCTATAAGCCACCTTGATGTGCTAGTCCATCGCCTGCACCATGGACGCCATCTGTGGGAAGAAACCACACATTCAGTGTGAAGTGTCAAACCAGGATCTTAGCAAACTAAGAAACCTTTAGTTTTTAAACTCACTTGACAAATGCAGAAGTTTCCAGTGAAGTTCCAGCATCCTTAGAGCCAACTCTCCTACATGTTTGATCTTCAGGAGCTCCTCTGCAGTGCTGCAACTGCTGTTCTGTGAGCCACCTGAACAGATAATCACGAGCCTCATGACCTCTAACCACAGTTTACAGCCAGTGTATTTCTGCTTGATAATCAGCATTTAGCCTCTCACCCTGGAGTCTGCATTTCACTGTAGTAGGAATCTTTCTCGTCTCTTCATCCATTTTACACCAACCGTCTTCAGGGCTTGGAGTCTGTACAGAAGCACCGAGAGTTAGAGGAATAACAGCAGCGATTCCCTGATTTATACGCTGACATTCAGTGCCTCACCCTTTTGAAGCTGAGCTCATCATTTGCCGTTGCAGTGTAAAACCATGTCCCCGTTTGGTTTTCCCTGCGAGCCAATCAAGCATCAGAAAGGTTAAAGACGGCGACGAGAAGAGGCGCCATCAGGGAAAGAATCCTCCGTGAAGTGCTTCACCTGCAGGGATAAGAGTCAGATATGACTCTTCATAACTTAACCAGAAAAAAAACATGAATTTATAGGTAGAGTCACACATGCTTACGAGAACCAATAAAGCCCAACACCTTATCTACCGACACAGGTGCACTTCATTTGCAATCAGACACTTAAGCAGTTAGAAAATTTAACTTGTAGTGAGCCCACCCAACCATGCATCATTACAAATCACATATTAACAGATTCACACAAACAACTCAATTTTTAAAAACTTACCACTATGTTTGCAGAAGCAGCTGGAGGTGCAGACTCTCCCAAATGGCACAAAGGGAACACCTATCAGCTCCCTGAGAGCCCTTAAATCCTGAAGCCACCTTATTGGGTCAAACCATGTGCTGCATGTCATGGGGGTGATGTTGGGTTTACTTGGCTTCGCTGTCTATTTAGTCTGATCCATTTTAGTGTGTTTACCCCTTGTGTGTTATTTGGTCTCGCCAAACAATTATAAAGCAGGTGTGCTGATTGCAATCCGGACCTTTTCCATACCAGTTGGTGGCGCTAATGCACCATTTTGTTATTTGCCAATTGCCAACAAAAATAATTTTGTACATCCACAGTGTAAAGTATTATAAAAGTACCTCACAATAGAAGATATCCCAAGTTCCTATCCAAGTGGATAGGAAAAAAAAGAACCTAGTTGTTTACTGAGCATCATTCCAGAAAACAATGGGTGTTTGATCCAAACTGGACCCAAATCCGCAGTTTTCTGTGGGTCTGTTGGTCTTGACTGACATCATGTACTCAGGATGAGTCAGCCTTCCTCAGCACAGGTGAATAAATCACACTGACGATGTTGAAGTCTGAAAAACTCCCCAAAACTCCCAAATCAAATATGAAACAGGGTTATGAGGTGTAAATGTATATCTGATGCTTTTGGAAATATTTGGATAGAGAATGGGACGTATCACCTGTCCTTCTACTTTAAATCACTTCTACATATCCAAATCTGGCTGGTACTGTTCAGTAAAAGCTCCTCTCAGTGACTAGTCTGCAGCCTTTTTTGTCCTTTTTGGTAAACTCAGTGTGCCAAGTGCTGTTTTCTGGCACCAAACTAGAGGATTTTGTGTTATTTAAGGCAAAACTCTGCACACGTCGCCCTCTCTGTGCCACGTCAGCCTGCCATCATATGCGTTTGCCAAGGCCAGCTTTGATATTTTCCTCCAGTGCAGTTCAGCAGAAACAGAAACTTAGATGTTTATTAATTTATCTACTTGATTAGTGGACTGATCACTGCTCTACGGGAGCTGCTGCACTTCAAGCCTCAGTAAACAAACAGCTAATCCATCTCTGTAAGTGAAATTTAGTTATACTGAATTTGTGAGGCAAGAAAAATACTGCCATTAGTCTCACTGTCAGGAATAATTCAGCCTTTTATTGTGGTCCTGCTGCTCAGCAGCTGCTGGCACTAATTCATGCCGGAGCATAATGGACTCATGAAATACACCGGATGCTTCCAGAGACAGCAAACAACAGGAACGCATTTCCATCAATTTACATTACTGGCAAAAAGGGTCAAAGACGGTCTGACATGTGGTTTTAATTTACCTGCAGATTATTCTGGATAAAAGATAAAAGAGACTGAGATGACATGACTGGAGAGGACTACATCAGAGGCAAAGCTGAGATGGTTTGGTGGATATATGGGAAAAAGAGAAGAAGGAGCTGCCAGGGAGGTGGAAAAGAGCAAGACCTCAGAGAAGATTCATGGATGGAGTTAAGGAGGACATGCAGAGGATGGGTGTGACAGAGGATGATGCGGGTATAGGTTGAGATGGAGGCGACCCTTAAGAATTCAAGGGTTTTTATTATCATTGCAGCACATGCGGCACTCAAGCCTCGGTGAAGACCGACAATAACACACATCAAGAACAACATACAAAAACAAGAACAATATTTACAGTGCAGTATAAAAATATGAACAATTACAATTATAAATAAGAAATATGAGCATCTGAAAGAAGAAGATTTGTAGATGTTTCCAAGCAGAATCCTCCAAATCTGAAAAAGAAGCCAAAAACTGCAGTTCCTCTAATGGCCACTGGAGGCAGACTCCAAAAGCGAATGCATTTCCTTATTTGTTTCTCTTTAATTTTATAAAAAGAGGTATTGAATACAGAATAAAGCTCTTTAAATGACAGTGTACAAAATAAAAAGATCATATCAGATACAAACATGACATTAAAAGAAGATGTGAGAGTTACAGTGACATTAAATAAAGACATTAAAAACAATGAAAATAGTAACACTTTTTAAAGCTTTATTTCTATGCAAAGAGCAGATTTTAGCCACCTGTTGTGTTTCCCTCATGAAAACTTGCATTTATGGATGTGGAATTTCACAAGGAGTAAAATCAAATTAATGAGGTCAGTCTCTTTAGTTTTTCTCACTAAAGGCAGTACAAACAAATACGATGTTTTTATGGAAAATTACAAACTCTGACAAGACGTTGTTAGAAATAAACCAAGTTATGTCTTTCCACAACAGCTGTGAGAAACAAGACCAAAACAAATGACAGCAAGTCTTGATCTATGAATCAGTTCAAATGAAACCTTCACTTTCTTTGTAAGTAAACACTTTCTGTCACAAAGACCAAATTCTTTTCCAGCCAACATCCTGAACAAAATGACTCCAGTGAGAAATGGCAGGAGCACCAGAGATCCGGTGTTTTTGGAAGAGGGATCTAGTTTTGGCATTCACCACTTTGTAAGAGGTGAAAGAAATTGGGCATTAAGCAGGATCCTTCAGGTCAGGAGGGGGCATGAATGGGGGTAATGGAAGGGTAGCACTTCTAAGCCAGATGGTATAGCATCAAAAACAATGCTGAACTCTTTTGGGATTATTGGTATCTGGTAAGGAACTCTGAGTTACTGTAAAATAAGCCATCATTGTTTAGCAGCTGACTTACACGGTAGATCCCATTATTAAACAAAATAATTCTCAAAAACCAGACTTCTTTTTATCTAGAAAGTTGTAATATTCCAGATATACATCCCCTTAAAGCTCTTTTCTATTAGTACCTACTCGACTTGATGGGACTCGATTTCGGTTGATTCCCATTACAACTGAATACCACCCAATGTCCGTGCAGTCATTATAACAACACGACCAACAGTCCCGTGGCGTCATCTGTATCTGACATAAATACCACAATAATGGAGGACATCGAGGCGATTGTAGAAGGGATTTTTTCAGACTCTGGGACCACAGTATTTTGTGGTGAGATCCCTCGTTGCTGGGTTTCAAAAACGGTGGTTGTAGCTTCGTGAAGGAGACAGTCTCATGACTCATCGAGCGACGCCACTGACTAGCCAATGGCATGCAGTCTGTTGATGTTACATTTTGGGATCGTCTCCAATTGTTTTTTAGCCGAGTACATGCTAAAAAGTACCTGGTACCAGGTTCTACTAACTAATGGAAAACCCTAAAAAAAACGAGTCGAGTCAAGCTGAGTAGGTAATACAGGAAAAGGGCTAATAGATTCCTACACTAAAATCAGTTTATTATGATGTCCTTTTTATGCATCTGTATTGGTGTTCTGGCTGCTGTTGTGTTGTTTTTTTGGAACTGGAAGTGATGCCAGCTAGCTTAGTTAGCAAACTGCACTCACAATCTGTACAGATACAAAGACACGATTCCAACTAATTAGTAGTGATTAACTTTGAGAGCAGGCAACCTTTTTTCTGATTATACTGGCACTGCTGAAGGGGGGATGACTTCACCCCACCCACTCATTCAAATATGGCCGCTTCTGCTGCCATTAAAAAAACCAACATGGCACCAGCCAAAACAAGGGTTGCCCATTTTAGGCTTTTAAATAAGCCAAACTAGCAGGCATAAAAAGTTGTGGAGCTATTTCTGTACTCTAGTACAAGGACACAAATGAGAAATTCAGTATCCACAGTTAAATCCAGTTAAAATTCACATACGTGTCCTTAAGCACTAAAAGAACATGATATCGATACAGAGGAATCATGTAAGACAATAAAAAAGACCCAGAAACAACCACGTAAACAAACCACATGTTGTAAAATCAGATGGTAGAGAGATTTGGGATAAGGAGTGTTGTTGTGTTGAATTCTATTCTATTCTATTCTATACTACAGGAAGTCTGGGGTATGACATCAGCAGCCAGTGGCCAGCTCAAAAGTCCAGCCACGGACGGACAGGAAGGCGACCGCACCGTGAGAGCGAAGGGGAATACAAACGAGTCTCAGAGGAGAAGACAGGAAGCAACAACACAGCACTTACGTTTAATAAGGATGGGTTTTATGAGATATTTTAAGTGTTTCAGCACCATTAAAGATTCCCTCATCTTTATTCAGCTGAGTTACGATTGTTTTCATGCTCACATGTTTAATTTAGTCCAGAAAGAACCATTTCCAGGCCATTGTTTAAGAATTTAAACTGACAGTTTCGGCTAGTATGAAGATCAAAACGCTGTGTGGGCTTCAATTCAGTTCAGTTTCATCTAATCATCATGGAGATGACTTCATTTGAATCTTTAATTAATCCATCAAGCGGAAGAAGGAAAAGGAAACTGTGTCACAGCATGAAATTATTATTAATAACAGGCAAAAATGAGCAGAAAAGAAGGAAGCAGAGTTATGTAAAAATATGCAAGCAATAATTTCATAATATGTTGAGTAAGAGTGTATTACATAAAAAAGTAGGCTAATAGATTAAAGCATCATTAGGATGAAAAAACAAGAGCAAAGCAGGAGAAGAAGTTTCATAAAAGTGAAACAGATGATATGATAGTAAGATGACATGAAAATGAATAAAATTGCACACACGTGTAACGATAACTGTCTGCAGATCAACACACAGTGTAAGAGCACACCTGTTCTCTGTGTCCTCTGACATCATCACTTCTCCATCACCTTCACCTTGCACTTTTGAAAGCCTGTTTGCAGCACGTGGACCTGCCGTCTCTCCCCACAGCTCTTTTCCAAATACGTCACCTCTCTGCCGGCACAAACCTCAGCTCTTTTGCTGCATCAGACACCTGGCCAGATCCGGATGAGACATGTCGGGTCTTTCTGCCATCCATCGTCTGAGATCCAGATGATGGATGGCAGCTGGATCAACAGGTTGCAGAATACGGCACGGCCAGGTGACTACAGCTAAGGGAGCGTAACAGTGTGAAGTTATTGTTTACAGCATGTGTTGGCACATTGAAATTACTCTGTGTGCGAACATTTTATTTATTTATTTATTTTTTTATACAAATTTTTCTCCTTTCTATCATTACTTTTACTGTTTTGTACTTTATGAGGAGAGACTTTTTTTTAAGCAGTGGTGCAAGAAAACTACATCAGTGATGGATAAACTAAAACCTCCGATGCAGAAAGTTTATTTTAAATGTATCAAAACATTATTTATTAAGGCATTAGGGCTTTCTGGTCAAACTGAGTGAGGCTGTGCTTCAGAGAGAGTCTTTCAGAGGTAACAGCTGATCAGGACAGAGAAGTTAGGATGTGAGGCTGAGTGGGTGGAGGTTACCGCTAGAGAGGAGGAGGTCGAGGTAGGCTTATAATTTAAAATCTTTGCATCTATTTTAAACTTCCACATTAATCCATGATGTGCAACTTCCTCAGTGAATTTCCAGTGAATGATCGGGAAGCTCAGATGAGAGTTTTGTGTGTCCTCGTCTGGCGTGACGTCCTGACAGATATAGAACCACAGAAGAAAGCAGAACACAAACCTCTCCAACGAGACCTGCAGAGAGTGCTTCTGCAAAACGATGTGGACATTTTAAAAAAGCTGAGAAGCTGTGACTCATTTCTAACATTTCCACTGATGTTTCTCTGCTGCTGGTTCTGAATATTCATGATCAAACTTCTTATACAACAAAAACAGAGCTGCTTCAAGTCTGAGCGGCTGAGAATTCACATCGTCTACAACAAATAATTCACCACTCCAGGTCCTCTGCTCTCAATCTACTTATACTATTAGTGCGTTTAACAACCTTTTACTCTTGTAATTTTACAAATAAAGTTTTATGTTTGATATTTCAGTTATAAAATGTAAACTTTAAAGTAAAGTTTTCAGTAAATTACTGACATACTGACACCAGCAAATTTTTCGTCAGATATTCTTGTGATACTTTAAAGCGGTTTTGAGCAATAATTCTCCAAAGTTTGTCTTTAGACTTTTGTTTTTTCACTTATTTTCAGTCCAGTCCAGGGTTTCAGGGTGAGTGTACACCCCGGACGGGCCACCAGCCAATCACAGGACCAACTAGTCCAGTCCATCTATCTGACCATTTTCAGAGGAATGTTTTTTTTGTTTAAGCCACTTAACTGTATCTGTAGACACTTTGTTTCAGCCTGTCACAGAAACACATCATTCATTCCCAATTCCTTAGCTGAATCTATGAATAATGCCAAATATAACACAGTTTGACAGACATAAAATTGTATTTCTGCTCCAACAGCCAAAAACTTGGCATATTGCAGCATTTGTCTGAGCAAACTGGACAAGTGAAGGACAAAAGAAGAAAAAGTATCAGGCCTAAAAAAAACTATCTACAGAAGATGGAAAGTATCTGAAAGTCATGTCCATAAGAGACAGGGAAAAATACTGCAAGGGGCCAGAGAGATGCACCTGGCCATTCAGGTGGTCCATTCACTGAAGCTTCATCAGAAATACTCTCAGTGAAAGGGCAGCTGTCAAAGAGCCATTCTTAATGAAGGGAAACAGGAAAGAAGGCCGAGGTTAACCGAATTACACAAGAACGTGATTAAAAATCAACTAGTGGAACTATTCCTGAAGACTACAGAAATAAAGTTCAGACTGTGTTTACAGAATAAAGGCGGTCAAATCAAATATTGACAAACTCTGTTTATGCTTTATATGCTGTATTTCCACATATGCTTGCACCTGTTTCCCATTATCCCGGCCAAATATAAAGACATTACTGGATGCTGAAGACTTTTGCACAGTACTGTGTTTCATATTTGTACTTATGTATTTTCCACCACTGTTAATAAGAGTGAAAATGCAGATTGACTGAAATATCACAAAATACTTGTTCAATAAAGAGAAAGTAAATGTTCAATAGTGTCTAAGAAAATCTGTATACATTATATAAATTCCTCAAATATTATGATTCGTAGATACTTTACTGAAATTCTTCCGATACTTCTGCATTTATTTAATAACTTTACATCCGCATTAGAACAAATAATTTGTATTTAATGTGTCATTAAAAGTTCTGGTTTCATTGGTGAAATTTTAAAAGTAGAATAAAAGATGAAAACTAAACATTTTCGTCCTACATATGGAAACAGTCACAGATTATTACCGACACCTAGTGGACAAAGAAGAGACGACATGACCTTTATCCATTGTTTTTACTTCTCACTTTGGCTAAACTGAACAAAATCAACCACAGCCTGCTGTTAATCCTCTGAGAGGGGAAAAAAAAGACTTTTTCTTTTGTAGTGGAGCAGCCAGCCATGCCTGTAACTGGTCAGCATGGAAACCAGTAAATAAAAGAGACAAACAGGAAGAAGCTCTGATCACTGATTAGCTGTGAGTCACATTCAGGGTAAGTCTATTATCAGCGAGTGAGAAAAACAAGCAGTATTTATATGTTTTTGTAGCTCCGGTTACAGATGAAAAGCCATTAAACAAAGAAGAAAAACTACAATAAGGCAGAACAAAAACACAAACATGCGGATCTAAAACCTGAAAACCACGTCCATCCCGGTCCTAAGGAGGACGTGAAGTACCAACAGGTGATTTTACATGTTTGTACCTTAAAGACACCAGTCTTGCACCTTTAATGCCTGAATATAACTGAACGAAAGATTAACATAAATTTGTGTTATGGAGTTTAGACAATAACAGTAACACAGGTCTGATATTTCATTTCCAGTCTCACTGGCAAAATTAGAATCGCAAATTTACTGAAAATGCAAATAAATTCACACAGGCGCAAAAGTCTGGACCCAAATCCCTTTCACAACACTGGTGTATAAAACAGATGTCAAAGTTTTAGCTAAAATAAACTGATAATTAACCTTGAAATCCAGAAGAAACAGCACGAATATGTACATTTGTTTGCATGGGAAGCTTCAGAAACCTTTAGAAACTGTTACTCTACCTCTTTTTTATTGTGTCAGGTGATTCACACAGTTTAACCTTTACACATGAACTCTTTAGTGCCTTAGAAATATTAAAAATTAATTAACTTTTTGGGTTATATAAAAGTATTTTTTAACTGTTACAAAGTGACGCATTTATTGTAAAATTAAACTTATTTTAGTGGTGACTGTTCTTGTGGGTTTTAACAAACGACACAATTAATTATCATATAAATAAATGGTAACTGAACCTGTCAATATCAGAAGTAACCTGCTTCCAGGTCTTACTGAGCTCAACAGAGGGCGCTATAAGCTCACTCATACTTCATAATCACTCAGCTCTTCAGGTTTTTTATGGTGCCAAACACGACAGGCTGCACACAAACACTCATGTGGTGTATTTCCAGCAGTGACAGTGAGTTTAAGCTAAAATAAAGTGAGTAAAATCAATTTTCTTCCATCTGAGAAACTGTGAGAGGATTTTGTGACTCACAGGATCTCAGCAGGAGTCCAAACTGCAGATTTGACCTTTGTGTTCGACATAAGCAGGGATTACTCTCTCCTCAGGTCGTACAGTGCTTACAGGTCACAGCCCTCTGACATGTTAATGTGAACAGTTTTATCATTAAGTGGCAGATTTTTTTACTCAATACTCAAACTTTGTAGTTATTTATATTAAATTGAGTTTCATAAAACTGTTCTGTTCTGTATCTGCTGTGAATTATTTTGAATTTTTAAAATATGTCTTTGCAAAGGTTTTTTTTCCACTGTTTCTGAGAGCGGTTAAATAATTAAACTATAAAAGTACTTCAAATTCATCCTGCAAGTGCACTTAAATGATTAGAGTTACTACAGTAAGAAGTTACTCGTCCACTCTGACATTTTTGTAAAATGATGCATTTTACATTTTTAAATACTTTTTATGGCACAGTTGAAGTCAAGTGGTTCCCAAACGAGGGGTAGAGGCCCTACAAAGGGTCACAAGATAAATCAGAGGGGTCTTCAGGTGATTAATGGGAGTTCCCATTCACAAATTTCTATTCAGTGTTCAGACAATAGATAGATAGATAGATAGATAGATAGATAGATAGATAGATAGATAGATAGATAGATAGATAGATAGATTTTATTTTGAAAAAGTATTTACATTAATTTTATGTCTGGAACAAAATGTGATTTAACATTTTGAGGCCAAACAATATAAACAATGAACGATACGCTTTGTTCTTTAACATGATGGGTTTTGGTCCAAACTGCATAAAGGGGACAAACATTTTAAGCCCAGTCTAACAAGTCTGACCCTCTGTGATTTTCAGTTCCCAAAGTGGTCTTTGGTGAAACTAAATTCATCAGGTATCAGTCCATACTGAAAACCGCAGAGAGCACAAAATCCTCTGAGTCCTGCACATCACACGGAGCTCTGCAACATCACAACTCGACTGTCATGTAATTTCCTTTCTTGTTTCTTCTTAGTTAGCAATAAAAATTTCTGGCACAAATTCACCTGCTTCCAAGGTGCATGGAGAGGATGAGAAACTAACAACGCAGGAACTCCAGCAACACTTGAAGGTAAAGAGGAACAACTTTATGTACTGACCAACGAGTTTCAACGCGTGGCCTTCATCAGGGTCATGATTTGTTTCTTCTTAGTATCAGATCTGTTTCATCCATCCATTTTCTTGACTTCTTATCCAGTTCATGGTGATGGGGGTGCTGGAGACTATCCAGGTGGGCCAGGGTTGGGGTACAGCCAAGACAGTTTGGCAATTCATTACAGGACCGATTTTATACTAGGATAACCAGAGTATTATCATTCCAGCCCTAACCCTAACCTTAACACATTTATAGATTCATTCCAATCTGCTCTCATGCCTCCGAACGGTTAACATACCGATGATTTGTCACCGTCATGGTATGTTACGTGTTGGGATGAGGACTGTTGACATAACATACTGAAATATGTGACTATATGTAAATGGTTGTGCAGCAGAGCCTACACACAGCTTTGCACTGTCACCTACATATGGAGCTGTTTACTGTCACCAGGAGACAGTGCCATGAACTGTGGAACAACTGGTCTTGTGCTGTTGTTTGTCCTTTAGCCAACACCATCAAGGAATATAACGCTGTTCTGTGATGTCGAGAGCAGTGAAGATTTTTTCAGCTTTTACAGTTTCTTCTTTTCAACAGAAAAGAATTCTACTTATGCGCAGCTCCGTCACCATGAAGTTACACAGTGGGGGGGGGGGGCGTTCCCGTGGAGGACTGAACATGTCTGGGAAAGTTGCATACCCAAAATATCTTGTTCAGGTGTCAATTTACTTAAGGATTTTCTGTCCCTCAGGTGGCTGTGAGTCAGATTCTCCCCGTTGGCTTTAATACTGTAAACAGCTGCAGCCTTGCAGGGAGTATCTTCATTGACCGACAGACCGATCGTGGCCTGATGTTAACTGATGTTTTGTGTTCTTCTACAGATCTCAAAGGTCAGGTGTTACACACACACAGATTTCAGGTTAACACAACACTGGGGTTGGGTCAGGAAGTAAAGGTAAAACTCTGCCAAATCAAACATCCAGAGCTCCCCGATGGGGGCGCTTTTGGGGCATAAATCCTGGGCTCCACCTGGGGGAGATAGAGACAGTAACTGAGGCTGGGGCATCACCCCAGACCACTCTGTTCATTTTGCTTGGTGGGTTATCTGCCCCCAGATCAGACCTGCTTGAAGTTAACTGGCTGTTGTTGTTTATAGGTTAGCACGTTATTAGCAGATCAGACACCACACACCTTTTACCTCCCTTTGCTGCACTCTTGCAGCTGGATTGTGACCCTGCTTAGAATATTTGACCTCAAAGTTAAAATCCAATGTTTGTTCAAAGAGTGAAGTATAGACATTAAGACAGAAGCTTGGTTTGTGTCTGATAAATCCTTCTGCGTTTTGGTTTTTGATAGTTTCATGTTAGCTGCTTTGAGCATTTTGCCCATAATGTTATCACTGCTCCTACCCGGGGCTGCGTTAATACATAACTTTGTGCAGAAGTGAATGAATGTGTTTTTGAATTTGTCTTAAAGACAGCCTTCACATACCAAGAGGCTGGTTGAACCTGAAATGCACTTTGAAGTGATCCAAAGCATAAATATGAATGAGACCAGAAGGATTTTTATGGGACGGGAGATCAAAGACTTTCAACAAGTGTCACATTTTCCTCAAAGGAAGCTGTGAAAAAACAGAAAAAAAAATAAGCTCTTCATTCACAGACGATTCAGTGTTTCATGTTGACCCTCGGAGGGATTTCAGTATATTAACATAACATAAAAAAGATGGTGCTGACTTATCAGTGAGAGTCGTATCATCAGCGTACGAACCGTATCACCACCTATTTTTTATCAGAGGAGAGGAGGAGCTCGTTAACTTGTTTCACAGGGGGATTCAGGGGCATCTATAAGTATGAAACAAGTTCAAGTCCACTATGTTTAATCAAAATCACAAGATAGGACTAAAGAGTCGGGAAACTACCCAGATCGTTTTGCTCTAAACCTCAGCAAACTGTGAGTGGAAACTAAACTTAAAAGTTAAAAAGTACATAAAATAAAAAAGTTGAACCCCAGTTTCCTGGATAAAAATCATGTGGACTATATCTCCTACAAAAAAAACCCAAAACAAAACAAAAAACCTTCAGTGACATCTGAAGAAAAATAACTTCATGCGTCCTTCACCAAATCTTTTACAAAGCATTTAAAGATGTTAAAATGTGGATCTTTCTACAAAAGAAGTGGAAGCTCCAGGATGGTGGCAGCGGGTTGACGTCTTTAGTGGAGGCTTCATGGATCAGGCTTGTTGTAGTGCATCTGGTGGACTGGATTAGGGCAGCACTTTGGGTTTGTTGGGTTTTTGCTGTGTGGAGGGGGAGGCTGCTGCTATCATTGGCATTGGGGGTGTGATTGGTCTGGAACAAGGCCGAACACTGGTTTCTAACATGATGTGGAGCGTTTTTCACTTCACTTGTCTGCTTTACTGTTGTGGTCTTTTTGATGTATGATACAGCACCCACACTACTCCTTTCCTCCAAATAACGAGTACCTTTGATACTTTATACCAGGACTTGATTCCACTGAGTGAATACATCAACACTTTTAGCAAGTGTGTGATTTCAGCGTGGTGATGGTGAAGTGTCTGAGTTTCTTTAATTTCTCCAGAATGTTATTTTAAGATGAAAAATTAAATTTTTTCAGATTTTATAGGGCCGTGTTTCCTCTATCCTGTGCAAAATTTTACCAAGACTTGTATACATCGATGAGTTTCCTTACATAATTATATTTACTAACAAACTGGTCACAATGAGATCTTCCTGGCTATCCAGGTCATACACCTTCGTCTCCAGACAGGATTTCCTGTCTGTATCTGAGGGAGGGGCTCAATATCTGGATTTAGGAGGTCCCAGCCCTGTGACTGGCACTGACCGGTACTGGGAGTGAGGAAGCTGGGGACACCGTGGCTTTGTTTCCTGCCTTCATTGTTTAAGATGAGCAGGAAGGATGAGCCATCACGAAACCATCTTGGCTATCCTTTTTATTTTGTCACTCTGCTGCTGTGATGTGCTTTTTGCTGGGGCTGAACAGGATTAACCATTTAAGAGCACAGTAAATCAGGCTTTCTGAAGAGCATTAAGCTTTTTAGAGCATGTTTCCAGTCACTGATGAGCGAATAATACTCATTTGGTCTCTGTGTCATCATGTTTGGGTTTGTTGAAAAATACCAGTGATGTAAGCCGTCGTCTCTGGAGAGGATGGAAATTTACAAATATAAATTAAGAAACTCACCTGAATTCTGATCAGATGAAAACAAAAAACTACTGAAACTGTTGGCAAAGAGAGACAGAATACAATAGTACAATAGTGTAAAGAACTGGAAGGTACGTAGAAAACAATGCACAACATCCTCATAGCTCCTGACCGGTTTTTATAAGAAGAATTCAGGCTTAGTCGTAAAAGTACAGTGTTTTCTCTGAACGTCATAAATAACTAACAGGAACATGTAACGCACCGGAATTTTCCGTCACTAATAATTCACCAGAAGTGGATTCTTTCGTGCTCACAGTTCAGGGCTGATGAAAGAGTAGTAACATCGCTGAATGTGAAGAATCAAGTTTTGCCACCTGTTTGTGGTGCTGCATGCCATATTTGTTACTTTATGTTTTCATAAACATCCTCAGTTGGAAACAGACTGTTCTTCCAATTTTGTTTCTTATAGAATCCATAGCATGCTTAAAAGTTCTCAAGTCCACCTTAAATTATGCCGTAGACGTTTATTAATGGTGTAAGACTGATACTTTGAACTGTCCAACATCTGCTCTTCCACAGTGACACAGACAGGAAACACCGAGCTGAGCTCAGAGGGCAGCTCTCTTCATATAACCACAGCATGAAGAAAAAGCAGCAGCCACAACGACGAGCCAAAAATCAGCATTAAAAGTTAAAAAATGTAAGAAACCTCCCAACACAACAAAGTTTCACTCTCAAACAGAACATTCACAAAGATAAAGAAGATACAGAAGGATGTGAAAAATGTGTCTGCTCTGAAGATGCACGATTACTCGCGTGTATCTTGGAAAAAGATGAACCTCTAGGGAGTACGGTGTTAACCGCCTCTGGTTTGTTGGGTGTAAACAGACTTGCTTGTGACTCTTAACACTTTGAGAATATTTCTACAGTTACCTGCATCCTCTATAAGTAGGCCAATGCCATGTTTGCACAGAAAATATTAGGCTATCATGTAGCTTTGTTTAGCACAAAGATGGACTTTCCCAGTGGATGGCATGCAGAGAGAGCATTTTAGGGGGGGCTGTTGGGGTGGATGTTGGGTCTGTAAAGCCTGCAAGTGTCACACAGCGGTTTAAAATCGAGATGGAAGTCTGTTTGGTTAAATCTGGGGCAGTTTGATTGACATCAGGAAATAAGGTGGTTTTGGCTGAATGTAAATTAAATAATAATTTACACGTGATTTTTTTTTTCTCGATTAAACCAAAGGACGGTCTTCTTCCTCAAACACAAACTGAGTCTTTAAGAGCTAGATTTACAAAAAAGCTCAGATTAAAAAACACCAAAGAAAAAAAAGCTGCATGCTGCAAATATGCTGAAATATTAACATATTTATTGATAGGGCCCAAATAAATGGGTGAAATTGTGGAAGTGCTACCTCTTTACACCGGAGCCACGTGACTTTGGTTTAGCGCTGCAAATAAATATGTTGCACACATGCATTCTTCACACAGATTTTTCTCAGTTTGTTTTGTATTATTTATGTTTTCATTGTGTCTCATTTCTAAAGTTTACGATTGCACTGATTTTACTGTAACGTGGTATTTCCTGTGGTTGAAGATCTCCGTGAACGCAAACAAGCGGGAGTCTAAGAGCTTCCTGGACGAGTTGATCGGGTGGTTTTCTGATCATCAGCAGCAGATCGATCAGCTGTTCATCCGTGGTGACGTAAACAGAAGTGGATCAGTCAGCCTGAAGGACTTTGAGCTGGGTAATGCATCACCCCTGACCTGAATAATCAGAGATTTTCTTTGCCAGGATGGGAGAAGGGTCTCTGATTTTTTATTCAGCTTCTTTGAGTGTCACATAAAGATAATCCTAGAGGAGGAGGAGATATGTGAGTCAGTACTAAATGCCACAGTGTCATTGTGTTGAAGTATTTATGGAGGGTACTGTGAATCAAGCTCTTGGTAATGTCAACGGAGCCTCATTTCCTCTCATCCACCCACCCCCTCCTCACAGATAAGAGCAGCTGGCTCTGGGAAACAAAACCAGGACAATGTTCCTTTTGTCAGTCAGACTTCAGACACACTGAGTAAACTTCCAAAGAGATTACGGCGCAGACCTGAAGCATAACACCGCAGCTATGACTCTGACTGGGAAGACCTACAGCACAGAATCAGTGCTGTAGGTCTTAATTTTGCAGCACATCTAATGTGATCATTTACAGCTTCATTTCAAGGTTTATAGATCATACACGATTCACAGATAAAAGAAAGCTCTCAGTTCATCTTGTCTTATGAACAAAACTGTCTCTGCCTCTTTAACACCTCCCTCCCTAAAAGCCTTTTTTTTTGATTGGCCAGCATCTGGAAGCTTTGTGAGGGGCAGCACTTGTGGGTTGTGAGCTGTAGGAGAAAAGAGGGAATCACATTTTAAACATTAAAGCCTGCAGGGATTGCACGTCCTCATGTTAATGTAATTATTTGACACTTTGTTTACATTTTAATATAAACATCAGCTTTTTATAAGCAAATAAGGAAAACCTTTGCAATTATTATTATTTTACTGTATGTGTAATTTTTTTTTTTTTTTTTTTTACAGGCATTTTT